>JAFIDM010016711.1:0-25694 GCA_023159025.1 Thereuonema tuberculata
TGGTGAAAGAATCGTGTTACGATGCGGACACCAGACATTGCGCACCACGCACCAATCTTGAGATTATGCAACGCCCTTTCGACGTAGAGATGGGGATTTTTCTGATGCATAATGGCATGTGTTCTGGGAGTTCACATACCCTGACAGGCTGAACCAGGCCTCATCTGAGGAAATGAAAAACTGGGGATCCAAAAGTCCTGACTCCACTTCACTCAGAAACCACCGGCAGAATTCAAGACGCGAATTTACGTCTGGCCGCTTTAACTCATGCACCACAGAAAATTTGTAAGGATACAGATGAAGGTCCTTTTTGATAATGTTTCGACACGATGATCTCTTAATTCCCACTTGCACAGATAAACGTCGTTGAGATTTCGTCGGACTTCGTTCCAGGCTTTCCTGCACTCGTGCTATGTTTTCTGGTGTCCGAACTCTTTTCGGATAGCTACAGTGTTTATTAGCTACTGAGCCCGTTTCCTGCCATTTTGCCAATATTTTTTGCATTGCAGACTTTGCTGGAGGTTTAGCCAAAACATGTCCAGTCGCAAACTCTTGCGCAAACAGTTCCGCACAGGTTTTCCATGAGCCATGCTTCGCATAACACTCGATAATGAATATGCGCTGTTTTATCAAGAGCACCATTCTGTGTTGCTTTCAACTGGTCACTAAACACGTCTGCTCCTCTCAATCATTAACACGAAATGACACATTGACGTACTCTGGACAGAGCATGTGGGCGATGTGCACGCGCCGACATGTGACAGCAACCGATTGCTGCATCGCAGTTATGGTTTCCCGCATTTTCTGTTCATTAACAAGGCAGTTCATTAACAAGGGTCAGTCCTACTGTCAATAATTGATACATTGTTATCTGTGGACTGTCCAATTTCCCCCCTATCTTTTTCTGTTGGATCCGACCGACGCTGTCTCCCTTGTGAGAAGAATAGGTTCAACCAACCCAATCTCCCTTGCGATAGTGGACTCTGTCCTTTTTTTTTCCGGGGCCTCTTTTATTTTGCCCACCCTGTAGAATGATCAGTGTCCTATTAAAATAGGAGTAGAAAAAGCTTAGTCGAAAGAACTCCATTTTTAAGTTTAGTGACAATAACTTTCATTGAGAATTAAGTGCAAAATTTAGGTACAATTTGTACAGAATTTATGTACATTTGTGTCATTTGAAAGAAGGCAAACAAACTAAAACTATTGATTGCTGTCTTAATCTTCACTGTTAAATATTTAGACTGTGGATGGTTTAAATTCTTCTGGCTTTTCAAACTAGATTAAATTGCTCATGAAATGTTCATTGACTTTTGCTGCTTTGAATATTACGCTTTGAAAAATTGATTAACTCCTGTATACAAGTATTTTGTTGAACACAATTACAGATGATGATGAATTTGGTGGGAAAAACTGTCCCTGTTCATCATTTCGAGAACAAAAGGCTCTGTTTTCTAGGAAATGCAATTGCGGCTGCCCAATTTGCAATTGGTATTTATTTTTAGCTAATCTTTCTTGAGAATTGAGTTCTCAAATTGAGATTTTCAAATGAGGCTTTTTCATAATATTCCAATTTCATCTTTAACCAAAATATCCTTCCAAGAGAAAGACAGAGCAAACACTTCTTTCAATATGCAACTGACAGTAAATATACAACACACCATTATTCAGCTTCACAAGAGCAATCCCTTTACACTATAAACATTTTATTTATATTTATTTAGCTTAATCTCTTGTTTATTTCTCTTATTCATAATTAATCAACTGCATATTTCCACTCACATTAAAGATAGAAATTTTTAGATTCTAACAGATCTAAAATGATAGTCAAATAAGTTTTGCTAATATTGCTTAACATTATATCTACATCTGCTTTCAAACTCATCTGCTACTTTCAACTATGATTCCCTTCTCCAATCTTCACTCATCAACAGATGAAGGTGAATTTGTCACGCTCTGTTCAGAAAATGTTTTCTCTTAATTTAAGATCGTTAAATAAACACTAATACAGACAAAGATCCACCTAACAACAGAGATTTAATGCTTTGTGTTCAAAAGTTTATATCTTTTTTTTTTCTGTTTCTTTTAATAGGTGATGTTTTGCTGTAGAGATGTTATCCATATAGTTCTTCACATTTCCATTGGAATGTTTTGTTTAATGTTAGTTGGACTTTCAATCTTTGTTTCAGAAAAAGAATTAATAATGTTCGTCAAAAATGAATGGGAAAAAAGAAAAGCATTAAAACAGGAATGATCAGTGGAAATTAAAAATGCATCAGGTAAATCAAACAACTAGTTCATGAAAGTCATTTGTTTTTACCTTTCAAGAAAATAAAATAAAAGAAAGATTGCTCTCAGTTTTAAGGAAAGAGGTTGTTCACATTTTACTTATTTGATAATAAATAGAAGCTGTGAAGTACAGAACCTAATATGAAATACTCTTCAATACATCACACTAGTATTAAAAGGTTTATTATTACAGAACCCAATAGTTTTGAAACACTGTGCGTTTCATTCTCACCAGAACGTCATAAACATACAAAAATGACACAAAATGAACATATACAGTAAGAAAAATACTAACAATAGTGGCAATCATTTTGCTGCCAGTGGCAACAGGATTGTAAGCTATGTGATGGCTATATGGCAAGTTTCAGAAGGAGGTGATGGGATATTTTGATGTGGGTGAAGGAAGGATTTGGCATCAGTGAAATTGAGGGTTTGTGTTCTATTTTCTGAATATGCATGACAGTGTATGAATGTGTGCGTCTTTGGCAATTAATGCTTTTTTGTGTTCCTTGATACTTACAGATAGGGAATGGCTAGTTTTAACCAATATAACCTAAGGGAAAGTGTGTGCAGTGGACCAAATACACAGTGTTGGAAGGCTCGTTTTGTATTGGGTGACATATAAATGTTGATGGATCTGAAGGTGGGAGCCTACTGGTATGAGACTAGGAACTGTAAATTCTGATTTTATTTAGTAATTAAAAATCAGATGATCAACTTTTAAAAACAAGAAAGTCTGGGTCGATATGCACAGAGTTTGACCTGAGCAGTTATTTATGTTGTTTCAAAATATTAGGAAAACCAACAAGGCTTACAAAAATAATGATTTTAATTTATTAAACTAGAATGGAATATAAACAAACAACAAAATTTGTAGAATGGATTTACAATGAAACAATTATAAGATAAACTTATAATTCTAATATAATATAAAAAATTCTAATAGCTCCGTAAACAAGTTTTGCCAAGTTAAAATTTAAATCAAAAACAGATAATAAGAGCTTTGTTTTCCCTTACCTTGATTTCCACATTATAAGTTCAATGTAGAAGACTGGGTATACATACCACCTTCTCCTACCTGTGGCTAGCTTTCATCTTTAATGTTATTTTTATAGCTATTTTAAAATCCCTCTCTCCCAAAAATTTTGGTCAGCAAACTTGTGAAGATGCGTCTTTGTCATAGATTAAAAACTTTACCAAACTAGTTTTGTTTTTGTCCCATTCTTGGCAACTCTAATCCCAACCAAATATAATTTTTTTGGCTAAAGCTGGTTTTTAACTCTTTTTGTCCACAAATCCGTAACTCTTTTACAGTACATTGAATCCAACCTTGCTCTTTTATTATTTACTACAAAACCTAATTGTATTATTAAACATCATCCACACTATCAGAAATAAATGTCGTAGTAAATGTCGTAATACCACATTTATTACTAGAAAAAAACACAAGGAGATTTGCAACGTCTCAAGCCTTTTGTATGATAACAATAGTAAGTAGCGAGATTCGTTTTATTACAAAGTCCATCAAATATCATACTAACAATTAAAAATGTTAATACAACATTAAGAAAGAATCAAATTCTACAATATAATAATCTCAAATTCTTAATAATCAACGAAAAACATAATTATTAGATATATAATGACTATTAACTATTTAATTTTTCAATTATTACCTTTTTATTAGAAGTTAAATAATGAAACGAATACAAAAATTAGAAAGACAATAGAAAGCTTATGTATTCGCAATTCGAAAGGAAAAAACCTCAATAGGAATGAAGAGGTTAAAGTTTAGTAAAATTGGCTAGAGATATGGTCAACAAAAAATTTTTAACTTCTAATAAAAAGGTAATAATTGAAAATTAAATAGTTAATAGCATTATAGATATAACAATTATGTTTTTCGTTGAATATTAAGAATTTGAGATTATTATATTGTAGAATTTGATTCTTTCTTAATGTTGCATTAACGTTTTTAATTGTTAGTATGATATTTGATGGGCATTGTTATAAAAAGAATCTCGCTACTTATTATTGTTATCATGTAAAAGGCTTGAGTCCATAATGTGAACAGTGGTCAGCCCATTCTGAGATTTTTTTTGTAATTTTTTTTTTTTCTGACCAAAATTTTTGGGAGAGAGAGATTTTAAAATAGCTATAAAAAATAGCATAAAAGATGAAAGCTAGCCACTGGGAGGAGAAGGTGGTATGTATACCCAGTCTTCTACATTGAACAAAAAAATCTCAGAATGGGCTGACCACTGTTCACGTTATGGACACAATCCAGACCCAATTACGAACATCATTTATAATGCACTAGATGAAGGAAAAATATTCGTAATTGAATCTTGCCTTATAAACTGCTGTGAATGTTTTAATAGGGATAAGTCCCTAAAAGTTAGTGGTGTTTTATTAGGTTTATTTAGAGAAACATTAATGAAAAACAAAATAATTAATAAAATCTTTAAAGTTTAAATAATAAATCCTCACTCCTCCGATTTTTGTATTATTTAAAACTTTTTGTATTTGTATTATTTAAATTTCTGTATTATGTAAATTTCTATATTATGTAACAAAGGTTTGACATGTTTTTTGTTAGTATTATTGTAACAAAAGTCTATTATACTTTAATATGTTATTATTACTTTTAAATTTAGAGAATATTTTATTCTCTTTTATGATTTCGTGATGTACAAACCTCTGAAGATGTCTTAATGTTGAATTAAAGACGAAATATCAGTTGGAGTATTTAAGATGATTTATTTTTTTCTTTAATCTATGTTTATATCTAATGATACAGGAGTAATTTGAGTAGTATTATGATATTTATTTCTGATAGTGTGGATGATGTTTAGTACACTGAAGCTCGGTTATAACGTGATCTTTCGGATCCAAGATCTCAAAGATCGCGATATAACCGAATTTTTTTTCTTCACGATATCAAATGTCGTATAACGCATCCTATTATCGCCCACATGATTCCAAATCGATTTAAAATGGTCATTTTGCGATTACCTACATCATTCAGAGCTATGTGAGAGAATTTTATATTTATAAATACATAAATCATTACCTTTTCAACACTTTGATGGGTTATATTAGCCAAAATCTTCATATTTCTGTTTTCTTTTGGTTTGGCGCCGCCATCTTGGCATCTTGTACAAACGACGAGTCACATGGATCGAAACTAGATATTCATACGCCTAGTAGATTACACGGGTCTCTTGAGTGGTTGTTGCGTGAGCCGGCAACATGGTGGTCTATGTCAAAGGAATATGTATGAACGAAAGTTTAAAATTGTAATCAGTCGGCAATCGCTTCCTCCACTTGAAAAATATAAAATAGCAGTATTACTCAGCAAGTATTAATTGTAAGTAGCAAATCGCAAGCAGTTCTCTAAAATCAATTGAGTTTTCGTACTTTTTGGGTGAAAATATGGTAAATTTTGCAATTTTACAATTATACACCTTTTCCAAAATAGAAGGGGTCCAAGACTAAATCGCATTATATCCGAATTCGCGATATAAACAACCGCGTTATAACCGAGTTTCAGTGTAATATATATTATAAGAGAGAAGATTTGAGGAAGAAATATGGATCGTTTGTATATAATAAAACCTAATTACTTGATATTCACATTCCTCACCCTATAAAAATTCAAATGTAGGAAGCAATTTTGTATTTCCTACTCTTCTCTAAACTGCTGCTGATCTGGAAGAGCATCTCTGGATCTAGTATCTTGGATGCTGTGGCCATAATGTATGCTGGTGTCAACTTGTGAAAGTGTTGTCTTCTTCAGAGAAAAGGATTTACAAATAATATTTAGGAGTGTAAAGTCTTTTAATGCTAATACAAATTATAGAGGAAGAAACTTTGTTAGAATATAAAATATTCCAATATTACAAAAACCAAAAACCAAAAATTAGAGTAGGCAAGGGAAAAAAATTTATCTCTATTAATTGGCACATTACTTGTTCCTGGGAATTACAAAACTATTTCTAGCCAGTCTCAAATTGGAAGTTATACATTTTGTGGGCAAAATTTTTAAGTTTTCTTAAAGTTTCTTAGTTTGAGCTGTTTTTTTATATTTGTCATAATTGCTCTCAAACAAGGATTAGATATCAACTTATGTTACAATTGTGAATTACAATTTTTATCAGTTGCTAAAAATCAGAAGTTCAACTTTTTTATCATAAAGTCTGAGACCGATATGCACCGAGTTTGACCTGAACAGTTATCAGTGTTGTTTTAAAATATCGGAAAAACAACAAGGATTTACAAAAATAAATGATCTATTTTATTAGACTAAATGCAATATATTTACAAGCAAATAATTAAAAAGTAAATCAAAATCTAAGAACTCTGGGAACAAGTTTTTGCCAAGTTAGAGTTTCAATCAAAACCAGTCAACAATAGAGAGATTTGATTTTTCCAACCTTAACTTTGACATGATTGTTCAACATGTATGGACTGGCTGCAACCACCGTTACATAACCTAACTACTTGCCATTCACATTCCTCACCCGACAAAAATAAAATTGCTAGAAGAAATTCTTGTATTTTCTACCCTTCTCTGAACTGTCGATGATCTGGAAGAGCATCTCCAGTTCTAGCATCTGGGATACTGTTGCGACAATGTATGCTGGTGTCGACTTGTGAAAATGTTGTCTTCCTCAGAGAAGGGTTTACAAATGCTATTTGGGAGTGTGATGTCTTTTATTCTAATAAAAACTATAAAGAAACTTGATTACAATATTGTGATAATTTTTCCGGCCCGCAACCAATTGATTGCTAATCCGAAAAAACATGCACCTACGTCAGAAGTGACCGCGGGGTATTTTTATCCTCCCCTAGATTTGGATCCTGGGTTTGGTTTTTCCCAATCTCCCCATTAGTAACATCCAAATAATTGTCAATTCTACAAAAACAAATCTATAAATTTTTTAATAATTAACAATAAAACAAATATACACTATAGGTTCTAATTCGGAAAGCCAAGTCCCTAGTTTTCCCATAGATATAAAAGGTGGTTCTTACCACAACATTTTAGCTCCACACAGTCACCGGTGGTGGGACTGGATAGGCTGCCGGCAACGAGAAGTTCAACTATGAGACTCAGGTGTCCAGTCCTATACCCAGTGAATGAGAGAGAGCTCCTCTCCCCCGTCGGGGTTTTTATCTTGGTTCTTGACCTAGATACCAAGATGTGATTTCCAATTTCGGTCAGAATAATGAACCCATCGGCTATTCTAAGAATAGCTCCCATTTTAATTTTAGAATGACGAGTTTCTAATCCTTTCAGTATCAACTGGAAAACTCGTGTGATTGTTTTACTTTTATAAGCTAGGTTCACTAGACTTAATAAAAGTATTCACTTAGTTATGTTAGCCTGGCAACTACACAGAGTTCGACCTGAGAATTAGCACTCAAACTTATTGTTTCGGAAGGAAACTCAAAACGACTGTATACAAAAATAAAAGGTTTATTTTAACAATATATAAAATTTAAAATACAAATAGCTATTGCGGAATGGAATACAAATATAGAATAATGAAGTAGATACAAGGCATAAGTCAACGGACCACAAATTAACTGATTATGTCTGAGAGCGCTTGATCAAAGAACAGGAGGTAAGATGAATTAACTTACCTGATCTGCCTATTCATCTGTTCACAAGCCCTGGACTAGATTGAACCCGAGGTTGGAAGCACAAGTGAAGTATCCGATAAGGTCTCTGAGCAGCAACTGAACCCGGAGAGGTGAAACGGTGCTGTCATAGTCAAAGACCCTCTATTTATATCTTTAACTTCCCCCAGAGACTGGGTTTCTATCACCGTTTTTGGTCAGGTAGATTGTCTTCCAACTAAATTTAACTTGCGGGTTCGCTCCAGCCAAGTGACTCACTTCTATTTTTAAAAATAAATCAGAGCATCTCAAACACAACACTTTGGGTCCTAAATACAGAATTCTCTATACATTTGTATAAATAAATTAGTGAGAACAATATAAATTAAGTTACAATTAATCATCTATTATCTCTACTTTAACCCTTTGCTGGTAGCCATTCAGTTTCCTAAAATCACTATTGTTTGTTCACACAATACTAGCATTATAAGAAACTCTCACATTCCTTACCCTCCAAAAGAAGATTTCCCGGAGGAAAATCTTTTACAATCAGAAGGACACCCATTCGGTTTCTTGGGATGACGCTTGGAATCATTAGAACTGGAACTGCTGGGGTCGGAATACGCATCATTGACCCAGATGAATCTTGAAGATCCGGCGTCATCTTGCACGTTGGAATGGGCACACCCTCTGCTTTGGTCGGGTGGACATGTGAAGGTCTTAACAAAATTGAAACTAAATCTAAAAAACATATATGTATATAAAACAAATTTTTTAATATATTAGTATTAAAACATTACAAATTTTTTAAAAGGGGTTGTAAACCAGAAAAATCAGGCAGATAGTAAACCTCACTGTCAATGGTTGCGCTCTCAGATACTATTACAACTATTTCTCAGAACAATAATAATGAATGGCACATCTTCAGTAAAGGGTCAAGCAACTCCCAATGTTTCGTGTCATGAGCTTGATTATCAAATTGTATTTGTCATAATGCTTTCACGACATTCAACAAGAGAGTTACTCTTGTTTTACAAAAAGAGTTACTTGTGGTCACATTTTACCTTCTTCTACAACAGGATAAAATCATTGAAATTATAAATGCTACTATTAACACAGCAAGAATAATGACACCAGCCGTATATAGGTATCCGAAAACACCTTTGAATAAATTTGAAAAAAATTGAAAAATACTAAAGGGTTCTCCCGGTGCATAACCACCTACGGAAGAAACAAAACTTAAATTTGCATGTCTGATGTCAATATCAGGATTGGCTAAACAAAAATCTAACAATTCACATGATTTTCCTGTGCGGGATATTAAACAAATTTTGTCTCTAGAACAATGTGTTTGGGACCTGAATTGAATTGTAAACTCCTGGACAACTGTTTATAAACTGATTACTCTGGTTGATACTAGAATCTCTTCGAAATGAATTGCTACCTCTCCAGGTAAACAAGTACTTAGAGCTTTAATTACAATAGTGGCCATAGTTCAACAAGAATGACATCCCTGAACCGATACTACACTTTCAATTTTCGGACAAACCGAAATTGTTTTAATTTTAAGATCGTATCCATCATGATTGAGGTGTACAACAACTGGGGCAGATTGAAGAAGATCAGATTTCAACCTTCCTTCCGTTGAAACATACATTCTGCGGTTGGATAGAACTAAAGGTAATGCATGTATTTTTTCATGTAACATCCTATTTAAATAGCTAGGAAGCATATGACACCGCATATGTTCCTCATAGAAAGAACAAAAAACCATAGATTCTGTGAAGACGAAATCTTTGGCCAGAGGTGTTGCTGCTTGGACGTCTCCAATTAAACCTGGCAGTGGCCTATTAGCATCGGCTGCATTCTCAAGATAGGCCTTATTTTGGTTAAAAGTTCGGAGGATGAAATGTTTTGTCAATAATTCAACAGGTTGTTCATATGTGCCAATTGGTTCTATTGTGATTCCTGGCTGAACTGTAGTTGCTCCTTTCACGGTGTATGTTGTAAGGTTTCCATTATCAATCAATTCAACCTTGATGATGGGTTCACAATGATAACGAGTAATTTTTCTAACCTCCACAGATTCCTCATAATTTGGAATTAAGTAGAAGCGGAAAAAATGGCATGGCTGTGAGTCTGTAATAAAACAGATTGATCCGCTATCACCTGCAAAACAATCAGTCACACCTGGGTATGATAAACTTTCTTTTGTAAGAGCCTGAAAGCTATAGTTTCTATGACAATGAGTACCCCAACCACAGTAAGCATTTTGAGGACAAGCTACTTGATTAATCTGATGTAGTTTAACTGGAAAGGTGTAATACTGACGTTGTGATGGCCAGTTACATTGTACACCTTGAAATTTAATGTTAAGATCCAACAAGTTTGTAGCTTGTGCATCTGTAATCCACAAATAGATAGAATAATCTATATTACACAAAGTCAATTGAGCCTGCAATGAAATTTTACATTCTTTAGATTGTACAGATTTCCGTACACTCAGTCACTGTTGATTGCAATAACTTATGCTCTGTACACTTTGCCTGAATTGGAGACACCACACAGAACAGGAGCAAAGACAACATGACTGCTGATACCGGGATCTGATTTGGTAAATTAAAATTAAGATTGCGAGCTCTATCTTCAATTCTATCAGCCAAGTTATTAGCGGTATTTCGAACAGCTTCCCCAGTAAAAACGCCTAATAGCATAGAGTATCTAGCTGTTCCTTTAACTAATCTATAAATAAAATAAAATATTCTAACTATCAAAGTTAATAATTGCCACACAAAAAGAATAATAACCTTAATATATCGTATTAGAAGACCAACTATTAATATTGAAATCGACACTAAGATGTAGGTTATATAATTTGGAAAACAATTAAAATTTTGTAAAGCTTCAAGACATAATATACATGTTAAACGATGACATCTTTGTCTACCTTCAATTTGAAATGTGGCTTCCAAATACTTTCCCATTTTTGTTACAAAAATTACATGTAATTCTCCAGAATCAAATAGAAATTCTTCTGGAATAACTACCTGAACTGTATCAATTAATGACTGAATATGCTCTATTCCTAATTTTCTAAGAATTACAGTTCCTGGTTGCGAAACAGTGATTATTGGATCTGTAAATTTAATAAAATCATTTTCAGACTGAATTTCTAATTCATCAATACTAAGTAGTGAATGAGCTCTTAACAATGCTTTGGATGTCAAACTGTCATTGGGTATTTTAAAAATACATTCATAATATGAAATTATTTGAGATGCCATTAACTCATCATTGTTAACTTTATGAGTTAAAAATGAATTTGCGTTTTCAGTTTTACAATAATACAAAGAAGAGGAGTTACAAGTTGATTGAAAACAATATTGAAGGGTCCCAGCACAGTTAAATCGGGAGCAAGAACAAGGGATTCGATTTTGACGGCAATCAAATGAAATATCTTCACCATCATCTGATAATTGTAATTTTACATAAAATATTGATGGTGTTATTATTAATCCATTTTCAAGTACCACTACCGATTTAAAACTAGTTACACATTGTGAACAATCCGTATTTATGCATGCAGTGTTGGGTAATTGATAAGTATCAGTTGTAACATTACATTCCATACTTCGAGATTGCCACTTACAAGTCTCTTATTTCATGAAAATCCTGTGCTTTTACAAATATTATTACAAGTGGAGGACATAATAACGTCCTTTAAAACAAAACAGAAAATCCCATCAATATGCACTAAAATCAAATGCTGTATTTGACATAATATTAGTGACATTAAATTGATGTTATTCCTAAAAAAATTTGAAATAAAAGAGGACATTATCAATAAAAATGTCGAGGAGGATATAATTTGTTCATTATTTTTTTTTGCAAAAGACTCCACAACAGATAACCATTTATGCATTGTTTTCAAGATTTGAGTCGGTAAATCTTGATTGGGAATTCCTCTGTTTGGAAGGTCAGCTCGTATAAGAGTCTCGCTCTCTGTACCCTGAGTTACGAGGTGATCAGTCTCGTTACCTTCCGAATTATCCAACATCGTAGGTTGGAGTGGCTCATGAGCGCTTTGCAGACTGGCACCAGCAGTGGACGCAGCTCCCTGTACCGTGGAAACTGGCCCTTTGCTTCTAAGAGGATATGGCACTGTTCGTTTTCAGGTTGAGTTTGGCCAGACTCACCTGATGGCAACGAGGGACGCTGATCATCCATTAATTGCACTAGCATGCTTTCGTCTGTATTATTAAAATCAATATCATCAGGATTCACCTGGCATTCAGTCAATTCCTCCCCAACATTTTCTTCCACTGTTGGCGGTAATAGATCGTTATTATCTGTTTGATCCTCAAATACTTCCGCCGGCAATAATCCAGGCCATTTGTCTCTTGAAATGCATTTCTTTAGTCGATCAATATGTACTGTTTGTACATCCTTTGGTTTTGCGACATTCACTATTTTATAATTAAGTGGTGACAACTGTTCGGTAACTCGATAGGGCCCTGTACACAGGTGAGCCAATTTCTTTGTAGTACCTTTTTTAGAATGTGGTACATAAAGATAAAATAAATCACCTGCTTTAATTTTTTTGTCTTTTGCTACTTTTTGCTACGTCGAATTTCTCTTGATTTCGCTGCTTTTTCGGAATTCGCCATTACTATCTGATAGGCATTCTGCAACCTAGACACTAATTGGGATTTGTAATCATCGAGATTATAAGATGGTACAACTGGTTGTGAAAATACAGTGTAAGGTAACAAAACATCTCTACCATACAGTAAATAAAATGGCGTTTCTAAAGTAGAAGCATTAATGGTGCTTTATAACTAAATAATAAGTAAGGTAAGAATTCATCCCAATTTCGTTGGTTAGCGTCAACAAAATTTGACAACATTCTTAATAATGTAGAGTTTTGACGTTCTACAATAGCATTTGCCTGGGGATGAAAACTAGTTGTATACACCTTTTTTATACCGAGAATACGACAGATATCTTGAAACAGGTGTGAAGTAAAATTTGCTCCCCTATCTGTTAAAAGAAATTCACTTAAACCAAAACGTGACACCACCTCTTTTAAGTAAATGTCTGCAATTGTTTCCGTTTTTTGATCTGGTATGGGAAATGCTTCAGGATAACGACTCAAATGGTCAACAAATAACAAAATATATTTATTACCCTTATTAGAGACCGGTAATGGACCTAGGATATCACAGGAAATTTTCTGAAAAGGATAGGAAACCTGAGGTTGCATTCGGCCTAATGAAGAGGGACCCCGCGGAATAGTTCTTTTTTGACAAGACGGACATGATTTTACGTAATGAAAAACGTCCTGCCTCATGTTTTGCCAATAGAACTGCTGACCAATTCTGTCAAGAGTTCTATCAAATTCTAAGTGACCAGAAAACGGTAAATCATGATTTATTTGCAAAAGAGAAGGTATTTTGAATTTTGGAACAACCAATCTGAATTGACCAGAACCATCAGGGGAGGATTTAACTATTTTCCACAAAACCTTTTCTTGATCTAAAAAATATTCATCATGAATATTACCCTTTATTTTAGCTTTATCCACAGGAAAACCACTAAGTGCTTGAATTATTATACTTAACTGAGGATCATCCATTTGGTCTTTGGGAACATCATTTTTATCCCAACCTAATACAGGTGGTTGTACTTCCTGAATAACATTCAAAGTGTCTTAATTCATCGACATCCAATCGTGATGAAGCATCAGCATTACCCATGTCTTTACCCGGTTCATATTTAATTTCAAAATTATAATCTTGTAATATTAATAACCAACGAGAAGCCATCGGGTTAGAATGTTTTAAATTTAAAATATGTGCAAGTTCTTATGATCTGTTTGGAGAATAAATTTTCTTCCAAATAAGAAATATTTGAAGTATGTTACTCCATATTTAATGGCTAGCAATTCCCGCCAAATTGTACTGTATTTAATTTCAGCTGGATTTAACTTCCGGCTAGTATAAGCAACTGGATGTATTTTTCTATCTGGGCCTTCTTGTTCTAGAATTGCTCCAATTGAATGCGAAGAAGCATCTGTTGATAGATAAAACATCTTATCAAAATCAGGCAGTAATAAAACTGCGTGCGATACCAATTTTTCTTTTAATGTATTAAAAGCCTGTTCGCATTCATCAGTCCAGTGAAATTTTACATTTTTTGCCAACAAAGAGGTTAAAGGCAGTGCAATTTTACTAAAGTTTTGAATGAAACGGCGGTAAAAATTACATAAGCCTAAAAATGATTGTACCTGTTTTACAGTGTTTGGTCTTTTAAAATTTTGAACTGTAATGATTTTATCATTTCCGGGAGTAATACTAGCTTGGGAGAATTTATGACCTAAAAAGGTAATGGATGTTTGAATCAATTTACACTTTGAAGGTTTAAGAGTTAATCCTGCTTCCTGTAATCGTTTAAATACTAACTCTAAATGATAAAGATGTTCGGACAAAGTGGATGAATAAATGATAATATCATCAATATAACCAAGACAAAATCTTTCTTTATATCCTCTAAGAATATAATCAAGCAATCTCATTATGGCTGATGGGCTTGTTTTTAATCCCATAGGTAATTTGTTAAAAATATAAGTACCAGATCGTTCACCTGTGACTTGAAAAGTTGTGTAAATTCTATCTGATTTCCGTAATGGAATCTGATAGAAACCAGATATCAGATCAAGTGTGGAAAAATAGTTAGCTTTGGTTAGACTAGAAATTATTATACTAATATCAGGGATAGGGTAAATATCTGAAATAATGTTTTGGTTCAACTTTCTATAGTCAACGACAAGTCTATAATTACCGTCGGACTTTTTAACTAAGAGTGCTGGGCTTGAATATGGGCTAATTGCCCGTGTTATAATATTAGCCTTTACTAATTTATCTATTTGGTTAGTCATCTCTACTTGCAAAGCATGGGGAATTCTATAAGGTTTGACCACGACTGGAGTGTAATCTGATAGCCTTATTTGTGCCTCAACTAAATGTGTTTGTCCCATTTCCAATTCAGTCTTTGCAAAAATAGGATATTTCCTAATTAATTGTTGCAAGGACGATTTTTCAGATTAATTTAAATGTGAAACTTCAAAATCTGTTAATTCTATGATATGGGAGTTATTTTGAGCATTAGTAACATTTATTAATTGATTTAAGGAACCATTTTGTTCCGTTAATTTAATATCAAATTTCTTTGAAATGATAGGAGTGGATTGTGGATCATATATTAATTGCAATTTTTGGATAGAATCTATTCCCAATATCATATCATAAGTATTAGAAATTAACTGATCTATTAATATAACCTCTAAATTTAAAATGCGAGTTCCTAATTTAATAGGAATTTTAGTTTTCCCTACAACTTTTAAATCATCACCAGTAACTGATTTTAAAAATATGTTAGCTGGTAATTTAGGCAATTGATTATAATTAGGCAGTTGTTTAACAATGGCCAATGGGACAATAGTTGAAGAAGCACCTGTGTCAAATAAAATTTTAATTTTTGCTCATTAATTGCTCCAGTAATTATTGGTAACCCCACAGAATTGTCTAAATTGGAAATAATTTGAAGGGGCCAAGGTTTATCATTTCCAATTTCCCCTATTTTTGGCCCGCAAATGGGGAACGCTGGAAGTTTCCCTGTTGACTCCTGATTTCGTACAAGAGACGTTGCCCACGCCCCATGGTTCCGCGTCCTAAACCTCCTCTTCTCTTAGCTCCTCCTTGTGCCGAAGCTCCGCCCCTTACTGGGTAACGGTCTTTTGACAGACGTGGAACATTCGTCCTCCTCGCCCTTGACAGCAATTACAACGAGGCGCTCTAGGAATGGACGCGATCTCGTCGTTATCAGGAAAAAATGCCTGCGGTGCGTTAGGGCGGGGTTGAGGGTTGTTGTTAATTGGGGGTTGTGGTGGTCTAGCCTTCAATTGTTTAATTTGTAATTTTAAGTCTTGTACCTGCTTTTGCAAATTACATATTTTAATGTTTTGTTGTTTTCTTTCACTTGGACAATATTGTGCCATAGCACGTGTTTGTTCAGATGAAGTTGAACATTGTGGTGCTGGTTCCCAGTGGCGTAGCGAGCATAACTGGCGCCCGGGGCACAATACCTTTTTGGCGCCCCCCCCCCCATCCCCCGAAAACCTGAAAAACATATAGTAATATATGTCTTGGGGACCATTTGGCGCCCCTCTGCGAGAGGCGCCCGGGGCAAGATAGACCCCCGTTGCCCCCCCCCCCCCCCCCCCCCCCCCCCCCCGTTCCCCCCCCCTAACCGTTCCTTTAGGGCCAATCATTTTAAGAATGTTTTCTTCTGCTAAAGCAAAAAAAAAACACATTTGTCCAGGGACTTGGGACATTTGCTTAATACAAATCTTTTTATATTATTGTGCAATCCTTTCACAAAGGCGGATTGCACCAAATAATCCCTACTATCAGCAAATTTAGCTGAAACTTCCTCTGATTCAGCAAACATGACAGCAGCAATGTTCTTCATTCGAGTTTCATACTGCATTACTGTTTCAGTAGGTCCTTGTTTCTCATCTAAGAAATTTTGCATATTAATCAAAAATGGTTTGGATTCGGTAAATCTAGCTTTCAAAATTTTAGCCAAGTCCGTAAATTTAGTGCATTTTTTAATGTCTTCAGATTATTCTATAAATTCAGACACCACGCGAGCTCTTAATCTTCCTACCAGAATGCGCTGCTCAGGAGTCCATTTATTAATCTTCCCCACTTCATTAATTATAGAAATATATTCCGTAACGGAAAATTTGCCTGTGGCATCGAAAATGGGAATCAAAGCAATAAAAGATGCGTTCAATGCTTCAGCCATTTCGAGTTCCTTCTTTGTATCAATAAGAACGAATGCAATTAGTGAAAAAAAAATTATTAAACCAGGATCTCCGCAAAATTTTGGTAATTTAAAATTTAGAAAAAAATTACTTTATAAATTTAAAGTTTAAACAAATTGTCGACTGCGCCAAATGTGATAAATGTGTTTTACTTTTATAAGCTAGGTCCACTAGACTTAATAAAAGTTTTCACTTAGGTTTGCTAGCCTGGCAACTACACAGAGTCCGACCTGAGAAATAGCACTCAAGCTTATTGTTTCGGAAGGGAAGCCCAAAACGACTGTATACAAAAATAAAGGTTTATTTAACAATATAAAAGATTAAAAACAAATAACGATTGCGGAATGGACTACAAGATAGAATATTTATGTAATTACAAGGTACAAGTCAATGGACCACAAACTAACTGATTATGTCTGAGAGCGCTTGATCAAAGAACAGGAGGTAAATTGAATTATTTTACCTGATCTGCCTATTCATCTGTTCACAAGCCCTGGACTAGATTGAACCCGAGGTTGGAAGCACAAGTGAAGTATCGGATAAGGTCTCTGAGCAGCAACTGAATCCGGAGAGGTGAAACGGTGATGCTATAGATAAAGACCCTCTATTTATATCTCCATTTTCTTCCCAGAGACTGGGTTCCTATTGCCTTTTTAGATCAGGTAAACTGTCTCCCGACTAATTTTAACCTGCGGGTTCGCTTCTGCCAAGTGACTCACTTCTATTTTTAAAAATAGATCAGAGCGTCTCAAACACAACCCTTTGGGTCCTAAACACAAAATTCTTTATATCTCCGTAAAGAGATTGATTGGAACAATACAAATTGGCTTACAGTTAATCATCTATTATTACTATTTAACCCTTTGCTGACAGCCATTCAGTTTCCTAAAATCACTATTATTTGTTCACACAATACTAGCCCTATAAGAAACTTTCACAGTATGCTGGTGTCGACTTGAGAAAATGTTGTCTTCCTCAGAGAAAAGGGTTTACAAATGCTATGGGGGAGTGTGATGTCTTTTATTCTAACTCAAACTATAAAGAAAGAAACTTGATTACGATAAAAACATTCCAATATTACAAAAATAAAAAATAATATGTAAAACATTGGTCAGGTTAGGAAAAACAAATCTCATTTACTTGGCACTACTTGTTCCTCAGAATTACAAACTATTTCTAGCCAGTCTAAAATTGGAAGTTATATTTTTTGTGGACAACACTTTTAAGTTTACTCACAGTTTCTTGCCTCTGAGTTGTTTTCAAATTAAATTTGTCATAATTGCTCACAAGCAGAACTGGAGATAACTTACAATATAACAAATGTAAACATTATTTCCTACAATAAACTAAAATCATTGAAAAAACAAATGCAATAACTAAAATTGAAACAATCTCTAAAGCGGCCATGTATACATATCCAAAAACACCTTGAAATATTGAGGAAAAGTATTGATAGAAATTCAATGGTTGTCCAGGGATAAAACTACCTGTTGATGCGACGAAGCTAAGATTAGCCTGTTGAACATCAATTTCTGGATTTAACAAACAAAATTCCAATAGTTCACACGATTTTTCGGCTCTTGATATCAGACATATTTTATTTTTGGAACAACGAGTTTGAGATTTAAATTGGATTGTAAACTCTTGTGAAACTGTTTGTAGGTGAATTACTCTTGTAGAAACCAAAATTTTTTCAAAATGAATGGCAACTTCCCCCAGTAAACAAGTACTTTAACGCTTTCAAAGTATTGTCAAAGTATTGCTATTGTGAGGGTAGCCATTGTTTTAGGAGTGGCAACCTTGAAAAGAAACAATTTTTTCTATTTTCGGACAGACTGAAATAGTTTTTATTTTTATTTGATAATCATTCATAGTTAAATGTACAGTAACAGGAGATGATGTAATCATGTCAGACTTCAATCCGCCTTCTTGAGAGACAAACATTGTATGATTTGATATCATTAAAGGTAATGCGTGGATTTTTTTCTTGCAACATTCTATTTAAATAACTTGGTATCATATGACATCGCATATGCTCTTCGTAAAATGAACATGAAACCATTTGTTCTGTAAAAATGAAATCTTTAGTAAGTGGAGTTGCTGCTAGTACATCTCCAGTAAGTTCTGGTAATGGTTGATTTATATCAACTGTATTTTCCAGATATGCCTCATTTTGGTTAAAGGTATGAATAATAAACTGTTTTATCATTAATTCCATGGGCTGATCATAAGTTCCAATTGGATCTATTTCTATTCCTTCGAAAATTTTCGTTAGTCCTCTGATTACTTGTGTTGTAACATTTGAATTGTGTATCAACTCAACTTAACAATTGGTTCACATCAGTAACCAGTTATTTATGAATATCAACCAATTCTTCATAATTTGGTATGAGAAATATTCTATAATGATGACAGGATTGTACATAACGAACCACTGTCACCAGCCCAACAATCAGTGATACCAGGGTAAGATAAACTTTACTTTTGTTAAAGCTGGAAAGCTGTAATTTCGAAGGCAATGCGTACCCCAACCGCAATATGTATTTTGTGGGCAAGCTACCTGATTTATTTGATGAAGTTTTACTGGAAAGGAATAATATTGCCTTTGGGTAGACCAATTATACTGAACTCCTTGAAATTTTATGGTTAGCTCTAATAAGTTTGTGGACTGGGCATCTGTAATCCACAAACAAATTGAATAATCTATATTGGATAAGGTTAACTGAGCTTGTAGGGGAAGTTTGCATTCTTGGGATTGAACAGACTCAACACATTCCGTAACTGTCGACTGCAATAACTTGTGCTCTGTACATTTAGCTTGCGAAGGCAAAACAACACAGAACAAAAGAATCAGTATTACAGTGGAAAGTGGAATATTGTTCTGGGGATTTAAATTTAAATTTCTTATCCTAGTTAATAGAATAGAAGATAGAGCATTAGCGGTATTTCTAATTATTTCTCCACTAAATACACCAAGCAACATATTATAACAAGCAGTACCCTTAATTAATCTATAATAAAAATAAAATATTCTAAACATAAGGGTAAATGTTTGCCAAATAAACATAAGTATTACTTTAATATATCTTAACGAAACTCCTAGGAAAACAATAGAGACAGCTACTTCCATATATGTAATATAGAGTGGAAAGCAATTCAAATTGTACAAAATTTCTGTACAAAAAATACAAGGAAGCCTACGACACTTTTTTCGTCCTTCAATTTGAAAAACTGCCTCTAAATATTTCTCTTCTTTAGTGGTGATCTAAAGGTTATATTTAGAAATATAACCTTTAGATCACCACTATCCAATGATAATTCCTCAGGAACTATCATTTGCACGGAGTTTGTTAATGTTTGAATGTGCTCTACTCCTAATTTATGCAATATTACTGTATCAAATTGGGACACATTGGGTTGGTATATTTTATAAAATCAGAATCAGCTTGAATTTCTACCTCATCTACACTTAATAAAGTTTGTGGTTTATGAACGGGTTTCAAAGTCAAATTTAAACTTGTGAATTTGAATACACATTCATAATAATTTACAATTTTAAAAGTGTGACAATCATCATTATTTATTTATGTATCAAATATGATTGTGCACGTTTTAATTTACATTAACATTTTAATGAAGAATTACAGTTAGCATAGTAACAATATTGTAATGTTCCTGTACAATTTTCTTCAGGACAAGTACAAGCTAATTTATTTTCTATACAATCAAATGTATGATCATCTCCATCATCAGTTAGGTTTTGTCTTATATAAAAAATTGATGGTTTTACCGATTCACCAATTTCCAAAATTAAAACAGTTTGCAATGCTGTAAAACAGTTTGTACAATCAGTATTTATACAAGCTTTATCTGACAATCAAAAATTTTCATCTGTAATTTTACAATTAACACTTAGACTGCCAACTTCATATTTCTATTCCGTTCATATCCTGCACTACTGTTCCAAGGATTACAATCATCCATAAGGACATAGTAAACCTGAAAAGAAAATTAAAAGTACTGTCAATACTTATTTGGATGAAACCGAATTTGGCAAATTATCATCCTAAGTTTGAAATAACTTTATTCTTTATAATTTGTATTTTCATTTTTATGAACATTTTACACACACATTTTGCTCATTTTAGACACACTCGGATAATTCTTATTTTTCATAATTTCTCAAGGCCTTAACTGTAGACAACCACTTATTCATTGTTTGTAGAATTTGTATTGGTGTATCTATTTGTTGAGGTTGTTCCATGAGAGAATCAAGTTGTGAAATATTTTCACAATCATTTGAGGGTTGATCAGTCCCTAAAGTTTCATTAATACCCAGTGAGTTCAACTGGGTTTCTTCTGCCAGCTGGGAAGAAACACTTGATCGCATTGAAGGTTGGTCCATTCGAATTGCTGCCACTGGTCTCTTAGTACGGAGAGCATATGGGACCACCTGCGGTTCACATTGAGATTGGCCATTCCCACCCGAATTTCAGAACTGTTATCCAAAACATACGGTATTAAAGTGTCTTTTCCGTTTCCAATTCATCAGAAAATTTCTGATTTTCATCAAATTCCTGAGTGTCTTTTTGCTGATTCTATGGCAGAGGAATATCAATATCTTGACTTTCCACAAATAATTCTGCCGGTAATAGATATGGCCAGTTATCTCTTGGAGTATATCGCTTGAGTCTACATGAACAACTTGAATATCCCGAGGTTTACAATATTTACAATTTTATAATTTTGTGTAGTTTGTTCAACAACTCAATAGGGACCTTTACATAAATGAGCTAATTTCTTTGTTGTGCCTGGTTTTACTTGAGAAAGAAAGAAAACCTGTCACCAATTTTAATTAATTTATCTTTAGCTATGTTTTCTCTGTGGATTTCTCTTTTTTCTGGAGCTTTCTCAGAATTTAATATAGCCGATTGGTGTGCTTTCTGTAATTTAGATACTAATTGTGATTTATAATATCTATTGCATATGATTTGGTAATTGAGAAATTACACTGCAGGGAAGTAATACATCTCGACCAAATAAATAATAAATAAAAGGGTGTTTCTAAAGTTGAAGCATTGACAGTACTTCTCTAGCTAAATAATAAATATGGTAAATATTCATCCCAATCTTTTTTATTTGTATCTACAAAATTAGAAAGCATCCTTAATAATACAGAATTATAGCGTTCTGTTAGTCTGTCCGCCTGCGGATAACCAGCAGAAGTAAAGAATTTTTTAATGACTAATAATTTACAAATATCTTGAAATAGTTTAGAGGTGAAATTAGATCCTCTATCAGTTAGAAAACTTTCACTAATTCCAAAACGGGACACCACTTGGGTTACATAAATGTCTGCAATAGTTCAGTTTTCTGATCACGAGTTGTAAAAGCCTCTGGATAATGAGTCAAATGACCATTAAAGACTGCCACAAATTTATTTTTACTATCTGAACTCGGCAAAGGTCCTAAAATGTCACAGGATATTACTTGAAATGGATATTGTGGAATTGGCATCACCCTTCTCAGTGAAGCCATTCCTCTTGGCATAGAACATTTCTGACAAGCTTGACAAGATTTTACATAGTGAGAGACATCACTCCTCAATGTTTCCCAATGAAACTATTATTTAACTCTGTCTAATGTTTTTTCAAACCTTAAATGTCCTGAAAACGGCAAATCATGGTTCAAATATAACAGTGAGGGTGTTTTTGTCTTTGGTACAACTAACCTCAATTGAGTAGATTCATCACGATGAGATTTTATTATTTTCCAAAGAATTCCATCCTGATCTAAAAAAATACTCCTAATGAATCTCAGGACGTATCTCTCGTCGATCAACAGGAAAACCTGATAGAGCTTCTCTAATACAGGATCATTTCTTTCATCCTGTGAAACCATATGTTCCATTGTTCCATCTTTGTTCCATTCCTTAAATGGTAAGGAAAGATTACTTTCACAGAATGATTTTCTTCAACCTCTAATCGTAACAAAGCATCTGCATTAGTCAAATTCTTTCCTGGTTTATATTTTATGTCAAATGTGTAATCCTGCAATATTAGTAACCAATGCAAAACCATTGGATTACTATGTTTTAAATTTAAAATAGAGGATAAATTTTTATGATCATTTGGAGAGTAAGTTTTCTACCAAACAGAAAATATTTGAAATGAGTTACGGCATACTTTATTGCTAATAGCTCTCTCCAAATTGTTCCATATTTCACCTCAGCAGGACTCAATTTTCTTCTTGTATACGCTATTGGACGTAATCGATTATCAGGACCTATTTGTTCTAAGACTGCTCCTATTGCATATAAGGACGCATCTGTTGTTAGAACAAAATCTTTCTCAAAATCATGTAATTATAAAACAGGATGAGATATAAGTTTGTCTTTCAACAACTGAAATGCATTTTTGCATTCATCTGACCAAATGAAACATGCTTTTTTGTCAATAATGCTATTAAAGGAAGGGCGAATCTGCTAATATTTTTAATAAAAACGTCTGTAAAAATTACACGAACCTAAAAATGACTGAACTTGTTTTATAGTTTTAGGTGTTTTAAAATTTTGAACGGTCAATATTTTCTCATTTCCCGGTGTTACACTTCGTTGACCGAAAACATGTCCTAAAAAGGTTACAGACTTTTGAAGTAATTCACATTTAGACGGTTTTACTGATAAGTTTGCTTCTTTTAGTCTTTGAAATATCAATTCTAGATGATACAAATGTTCAGATAATGTTTTAGAATAAATCATAATATCATCTGTATAACCTATACAAAATTTATCCTTATAGCCTCTTAAAACATAATCTAATAATCTCATTATAGTCGAAGGGCTAGTTTTGAGACAAATTGGAAGTCGGTTAAAACAATAAGTACCTGACCTTTCTCCTGAAAACTGAAAAGTGGTATATATTCTATCAGACTTTCGCAAAGGAATCTGATAAAATCCTGAAATCAAGTCCAGTGTGGTAAAATAATTAGCATTTGTCAAATTAGAAATAATTGTTGATATGTCATGAATTGGATATCGATCTGGTATAAGCTTTTGATTTAGTCGACGATCGTCAACAACTAACCTATATGTAGAATCAGATTTTTTTCACTAATAATGCAGGACTAGAAAATGGACTTAATGCATGAACTATTATCCCAGCAGCTAATAAATTATCAATCTGCTTTGTCATTTCCTTTTGCAAAGAAAATGGTATAGGATATGATCTCATAGCAATTGGCTCATCATTTATAAGATTAATGGCCGCAGACACCAAATTTGTACATTTCATTTGTAATACAGTCTTTGCAAATATAGGATATTTGTCTATTAATTGTTTAAACATCAGCTTTTCAGATGTTAATTCTAACAATGGAAAATCATCTAAAGTCACTTCAGACATGCTATCTGAATTTATTTCAGCAATTTATTTAATTAATTGTTCTAAAGAACATGTTGTTCAGTTACTTTAATATTATATTTTTTCGAAATAATTGTAGAAGTAAGAGGGTCGTAGATTAAGTGTAACTTTTTTATTGAATCTATTCCTAATATTAAATCAAAATTTCGTGACAAATTTTGATCTACTATTATAATGGATAATTTCAAAATATTTTTTCCCAATTTTTATACAAATAATTGTTTTGCCATTTACTTTTAATGTTTCTCCCGTTACTTATTTTAAAGAAATGTTAGCAAGTAATATTTGATATTTTCTAAATTCTAATAATTTATCAAAGATTGATTTCTTTAATAAGGTTAATTGGGCACCCATATCAAATAGAATGTTAATTGGTATTGTGTTAATTTGTCCATTTATAATTGGTAAATCAGAACAATTCTCTAAATTAGAAATGTATGTTATTGGACTTTTATTTTGTAACTACTGTCCAAACTATCGGCCATTAATTTTTCAGACAGGTAATTTAGATTTATGCGATGCTTTGTTGCATCTGAAGATAATTGCCTGTTGCTGACAAACATTTCTGTCTCTGAAAACAAGACCTGGTGAAATGCCCTAGTTTATTGCAAAAAAAAAACCACTGCCTTCCAAATGAAATCTGTGGGGTAAAGCTATTTCTAGACTGGGGAATAAAGCTAGGTAAAGGCTGTTTGAAAGCCGTTCTTGAGGGTATATTATTAGCCATAGTTCTCGTGCCTACCTTCTTTCTAAAAATCCATTAAAGCTATTGCTAGCCCTCGTTATCTGATTGACCTGCTTTATTTTCAAGTTTTTTAACTGATTTTAAAGATTAGTTATTTGTTTCTGATACTTGAGATAATTTTTCACTATCAGTTAGTGATGAAGGCTGCTGGATAAGTTTGGAAATTGACAGCTGTGAGATTTCAGTTTCAATGAAATTTACAGCTTTTACTGAAACCATGAGTTTTTCGGAAAATTCTTCTGATTGAGTTACAATGATTGCCTCCTGTAAGTCTTTAGGTTTCTTAGAAAGAACCAATCTTTGTATTGAAGGTTTTAAACCTTTTGTAAAAGTACTTTGTATTAAGAATTCACGGGATTTGGAAAATTTTTCACCAATCTTATTAGATGAGCCAAATTCTTAATTCTAACAGCATATTGAATTACTGTTTCCTCTGCTTTCTGTCTTTCATTCAGAAATGCTTAATTAGAATTTTGGAGAAATTATGAATATTTTCTTTTATAAGCTAGGGTTACTAGTCTTGATAAAAGCTTCATGTGTTTTGCGGTCCTGACTCTACACAGATGCCACATGAGATTAACACCCAATCTTATATTTCAAAAGGAATCTCAATTCAATGATATACAGAAATAAATAATTTGTTTTAAATAGAAAATAAGCAAACACAAATGGGAAATAATAAGTAAAATAAGTAAATACAAATGGGAAATAATAAGTATAAAATAAGTAA
>JAFIDM010016712.1:0-25687 GCA_023159025.1 Thereuonema tuberculata
TGGTGAAAGAATCGTGTTACGATGCGGACACCAGACATTGCGCACCAATCTTGAGATTATGCAACGCCCTTTCGACGTAGAGATGGGGATTTTTCTGATGCATAATGGCATGTGTTCTGGGAGTTCACATACCCTGACAGGCTGAACCAGGCCTCATCTGAGGAAATGAAAAACTGGGGATCCAAAAGTCCTGACTCCACTTCACTCAGAAACCACCGGCAGAATTCAAGACGCGAATTTACGTCTGGCCGCTTTAACTCATGCACCACAGAAAATTTGTAAGGATACAGATGAAGGTCCTTTTTGATAATGTTTCGACACGATGATCTCTTAATTCCCACTTGCACAGATAAACGTCGTTGAGATTTCGTCGGACTTCGTTCCAGGCTTTCCTGCACTCGTGCTATGTTTTCTGGTGTCCGAACTCTTTTCGGATAGCTACAGTGTTTATTAGCTACTGAGCCCGTTTCCTGCCATTTTGCCAATATTTTTTGCATTGCAGACTTTGCTGGAGGTTTAGCCAAAACATGTCCAGTCGCAAACTCTTGCGCAAACAGTTCCGCACAGGTTTTCCATGAGCCATGCTTCGCATAACACTCGATAATGAATATGCGCTGTTTTATCAAGAGCACCATTCTGTGTTGCTTTCAACTGGTCACTAAACACGTCTGCTCCTCTCAATCATTAACACGAAATGACACATTGACGTACTCTGGACAGAGCATGTGGGCGATGTGCACGCGCCGACATGTGACAGCAACCGATTGCTGCATCGCAGTTATGGTTTCCCGCATTTTCTGTTCATTAACAAGGCAGTTCATTAACAAGGGTCAGTCCTACTGTCAATAATTGATACATTGTTATCTGTGGACTGTCCAATTTCCCCCCTATCTTTTTCTGTTGGATCCGACCGACGCTGTCTCCCTTGTGAGAAGAATAGGTTCAACCAACCCAATCTCCCTTGCGATAGTGGACTCTGTCCTTTTTTTTTCCGGGGCCTCTTTTATTTTGCCCACCCTGTAGAATGATCAGTGTCCTATTAAAATAGGAGTAGAAAAAGCTTAGTCGAAAGAACTCCATTTTTAAGTTTAGTGACAATAACTTTCATTGAGAATTAAGTGCAAAATTTAGGTACAATTTGTACAGAATTTATGTACATTTGTGTCATTTGAAAGAAGGCAAACAAACTAAAACTATTGATTGCTGTCTTAATCTTCACTGTTAAATATTTAGACTGTGGATGGTTTAAATTCTTCTGGCTTTTCAAACTAGATTAAATTGCTCATGAAATGTTCATTGACTTTTGCTGCTTTGAATATTACGCTTTGAAAAATTGATTAACTCCTGTATACAAGTATTTTGTTGAACACAATTACAGATGATGATGAATTTGGTGGGAAAAACTGTCCCTGTTCATCATTTCGAGAACAAAAGGCTCTGTTTTCTAGGAAATGCAATTGCGGCTGCCCAATTTGCAATTGGTATTTATTTTTAGCTAATCTTTCTTGAGAATTGAGTTCTCAAATTGAGATTTTCAAATGAGGCTTTTTCATAATATTCCAATTTCATCTTTAACCAAAATATCCTTCCAAGAGAAAGACAGAGCAAACACTTCTTTCAATATGCAACTGACAGTAAATATACAACACACCATTATTCAGCTTCACAAGAGCAATCCCTTTACACTATAAACATTTTATTTATATTTATTTAGCTTAATCTCTTGTTTATTTCTCTTATTCATAATTAATCAACTGCATATTTCCACTCACATTAAAGATAGAAATTTTTAGATTCTAACAGATCTAAAATGATAGTCAAATAAGTTTTGCTAATATTGCTTAACATTATATCTACATCTGCTTTCAAACTCATCTGCTACTTTCAACTATGATTCCCTTCTCCAATCTTCACTCATCAACAGATGAAGGTGAATTTGTCACGCTCTGTTCAGAAAATGTTTTCTCTTAATTTAAGATCGTTAAATAAACACTAATACAGACAAAGATCCACCTAACAACAGAGATTTAATGCTTTGTGTTCAAAAGTTTATATCTTTTTTTTTTCTGTTTCTTTTAATAGGTGATGTTTTGCTGTAGAGATGTTATCCATATAGTTCTTCACATTTCCATTGGAATGTTTTGTTTAATGTTAGTTGGACTTTCAATCTTTGTTTCAGAAAAAGAATTAATAATGTTCGTCAAAAATGAATGGGAAAAAAGAAAAGCATTAAAACAGGAATGATCAGTGGAAATTAAAAATGCATCAGGTAAATCAAACAACTAGTTCATGAAAGTCATTTGTTTTTACCTTTCAAGAAAATAAAATAAAAGAAAGATTGCTCTCAGTTTTAAGGAAAGAGGTTGTTCACATTTTACTTATTTGATAATAAATAGAAGCTGTGAAGTACAGAACCTAATATGAAATACTCTTCAATACATCACACTAGTATTAAAAGGTTTATTATTACAGAACCCAATAGTTTTGAAACACTGTGCGTTTCATTCTCACCAGAACGTCATAAACATACAAAAATGACACAAAATGAACATATACAGTAAGAAAAATACTAACAATAGTGGCAATCATTTTGCTGCCAGTGGCAACAGGATTGTAAGCTATGTGATGGCTATATGGCAAGTTTCAGAAGGAGGTGATGGGATATTTTGATGTGGGTGAAGGAAGGATTTGGCATCAGTGAAATTGAGGGTTTGTGTTCTATTTTCTGAATATGCATGACAGTGTATGAATGTGTGCGTCTTTGGCAATTAATGCTTTTTTGTGTTCCTTGATACTTACAGATAGGGAATGGCTAGTTTTAACCAATATAACCTAAGGGAAAGTGTGTGCAGTGGACCAAATACACAGTGTTGGAAGGCTCGTTTTGTATTGGGTGACATATAAATGTTGATGGATCTGAAGGTGGGAGCCTACTGGTATGAGACTAGGAACTGTAAATTCTGATTTTATTTAGTAATTAAAAATCAGATGATCAACTTTTAAAAACAAGAAAGTCTGGGTCGATATGCACAGAGTTTGACCTGAGCAGTTATTTATGTTGTTTCAAAATATTAGGAAAACCAACAAGGCTTACAAAAATAATGATTTTAATTTATTAAACTAGAATGGAATATAAACAAACAACAAAATTTGTAGAATGGATTTACAATGAAACAATTATAAGATAAACTTATAATTCTAATATAATATAAAAAATTCTAATAGCTCCGTAAACAAGTTTTGCCAAGTTAAAATTTAAATCAAAAACAGATAATAAGAGCTTTGTTTTCCCTTACCTTGATTTCCACATTATAAGTTCAATGTAGAAGACTGGGTATACATACCACCTTCTCCTACCTGTGGCTAGCTTTCATCTTTAATGTTATTTTTATAGCTATTTTAAAATCCCTCTCTCCCAAAAATTTTGGTCAGCAAACTTGTGAAGATGCGTCTTTGTCATAGATTAAAAACTTTACCAAACTAGTTTTGTTTTTGTCCCATTCTTGGCAACTCTAATCCCAACCAAATATAATTTTTTTGGCTAAAGCTGGTTTTTAACTCTTTTTGTCCACAAATCCGTAACTCTTTTACAGTACATTGAATCCAACCTTGCTCTTTTATTATTTACTACAAAACCTAATTGTATTATTAAACATCATCCACACTATCAGAAATAAATGTCGTAGTAAATGTCGTAATACCACATTTATTACTAGAAAAAAACACAAGGAGATTTGCAACGTCTCAAGCCTTTTGTATGATAACAATAGTAAGTAGCGAGATTCGTTTTATTACAAAGTCCATCAAATATCATACTAACAATTAAAAATGTTAATACAACATTAAGAAAGAATCAAATTCTACAATATAATAATCTCAAATTCTTAATAATCAACGAAAAACATAATTATTAGATATATAATGACTATTAACTATTTAATTTTTCAATTATTACCTTTTTATTAGAAGTTAAATAATGAAACGAATACAAAAATTAGAAAGACAATAGAAAGCTTATGTATTCGCAATTCGAAAGGAAAAAACCTCAATAGGAATGAAGAGGTTAAAGTTTAGTAAAATTGGCTAGAGATATGGTCAACAAAAAATTTTTAACTTCTAATAAAAAGGTAATAATTGAAAATTAAATAGTTAATAGCATTATAGATATAACAATTATGTTTTTCGTTGAATATTAAGAATTTGAGATTATTATATTGTAGAATTTGATTCTTTCTTAATGTTGCATTAACGTTTTTAATTGTTAGTATGATATTTGATGGGCATTGTTATAAAAAGAATCTCGCTACTTATTATTGTTATCATGTAAAAGGCTTGAGTCCATAATGTGAACAGTGGTCAGCCCATTCTGAGATTTTTTTTGTAATTTTTTTTTTTTCTGACCAAAATTTTTGGGAGAGAGAGATTTTAAAATAGCTATAAAAAATAGCATAAAAGATGAAAGCTAGCCACTGGGAGGAGAAGGTGGTATGTATACCCAGTCTTCTACATTGAACAAAAAAATCTCAGAATGGGCTGACCACTGTTCACGTTATGGACACAATCCAGACCCAATTACGAACATCATTTATAATGCACTAGATGAAGGAAAAATATTCGTAATTGAATCTTGCCTTATAAACTGCTGTGAATGTTTTAATAGGGATAAGTCCCTAAAAGTTAGTGGTGTTTTATTAGGTTTATTTAGAGAAACATTAATGAAAAACAAAATAATTAATAAAATCTTTAAAGTTTAAATAATAAATCCTCACTCCTCCGATTTTTGTATTATTTAAAACTTTTTGTATTTGTATTATTTAAATTTCTGTATTATGTAAATTTCTATATTATGTAACAAAGGTTTGACATGTTTTTTGTTAGTATTATTGTAACAAAAGTCTATTATACTTTAATATGTTATTATTACTTTTAAATTTAGAGAATATTTTATTCTCTTTTATGATTTCGTGATGTACAAACCTCTGAAGATGTCTTAATGTTGAATTAAAGACGAAATATCAGTTGGAGTATTTAAGATGATTTATTTTTTTCTTTAATCTATGTTTATATCTAATGATACAGGAGTAATTTGAGTAGTATTATGATATTTATTTCTGATAGTGTGGATGATGTTTAGTACACTGAAGCTCGGTTATAACGTGATCTTTCGGATCCAAGATCTCAAAGATCGCGATATAACCGAATTTTTTTTCTTCACGATATCAAATGTCGTATAACGCATCCTATTATCGCCCACATGATTCCAAATCGATTTAAAATGGTCATTTTGCGATTACCTACATCATTCAGAGCTATGTGAGAGAATTTTATATTTATAAATACATAAATCATTACCTTTTCAACACTTTGATGGGTTATATTAGCCAAAATCTTCATATTTCTGTTTTCTTTTGGTTTGGCGCCGCCATCTTGGCATCTTGTACAAACGACGAGTCACATGGATCGAAACTAGATATTCATACGCCTAGTAGATTACACGGGTCTCTTGAGTGGTTGTTGCGTGAGCCGGCAACATGGTGGTCTATGTCAAAGGAATATGTATGAACGAAAGTTTAAAATTGTAATCAGTCGGCAATCGCTTCCTCCACTTGAAAAATATAAAATAGCAGTATTACTCAGCAAGTATTAATTGTAAGTAGCAAATCGCAAGCAGTTCTCTAAAATCAATTGAGTTTTCGTACTTTTTGGGTGAAAATATGGTAAATTTTGCAATTTTACAATTATACACCTTTTCCAAAATAGAAGGGGTCCAAGACTAAATCGCATTATATCCGAATTCGCGATATAAACAACCGCGTTATAACCGAGTTTCAGTGTAATATATATTATAAGAGAGAAGATTTGAGGAAGAAATATGGATCGTTTGTATATAATAAAACCTAATTACTTGATATTCACATTCCTCACCCTATAAAAATTCAAATGTAGGAAGCAATTTTGTATTTCCTACTCTTCTCTAAACTGCTGCTGATCTGGAAGAGCATCTCTGGATCTAGTATCTTGGATGCTGTGGCCATAATGTATGCTGGTGTCAACTTGTGAAAGTGTTGTCTTCTTCAGAGAAAAGGATTTACAAATAATATTTAGGAGTGTAAAGTCTTTTAATGCTAATACAAATTATAGAGGAAGAAACTTTGTTAGAATATAAAATATTCCAATATTACAAAAACCAAAAACCAAAAATTAGAGTAGGCAAGGGAAAAAAATTTATCTCTATTAATTGGCACATTACTTGTTCCTGGGAATTACAAAACTATTTCTAGCCAGTCTCAAATTGGAAGTTATACATTTTGTGGGCAAAATTTTTAAGTTTTCTTAAAGTTTCTTAGTTTGAGCTGTTTTTTTATATTTGTCATAATTGCTCTCAAACAAGGATTAGATATCAACTTATGTTACAATTGTGAATTACAATTTTTATCAGTTGCTAAAAATCAGAAGTTCAACTTTTTTATCATAAAGTCTGAGACCGATATGCACCGAGTTTGACCTGAACAGTTATCAGTGTTGTTTTAAAATATCGGAAAAACAACAAGGATTTACAAAAATAAATGATCTATTTTATTAGACTAAATGCAATATATTTACAAGCAAATAATTAAAAAGTAAATCAAAATCTAAGAACTCTGGGAACAAGTTTTTGCCAAGTTAGAGTTTCAATCAAAACCAGTCAACAATAGAGAGATTTGATTTTTCCAACCTTAACTTTGACATGATTGTTCAACATGTATGGACTGGCTGCAACCACCGTTACATAACCTAACTACTTGCCATTCACATTCCTCACCCGACAAAAATAAAATTGCTAGAAGAAATTCTTGTATTTTCTACCCTTCTCTGAACTGTCGATGATCTGGAAGAGCATCTCCAGTTCTAGCATCTGGGATACTGTTGCGACAATGTATGCTGGTGTCGACTTGTGAAAATGTTGTCTTCCTCAGAGAAGGGTTTACAAATGCTATTTGGGAGTGTGATGTCTTTTATTCTAATAAAAACTATAAAGAAACTTGATTACAATATTGTGATAATTTTTCCGGCCCGCAACCAATTGATTGCTAATCCGAAAAAACATGCACCTACGTCAGAAGTGACCGCGGGGTATTTTTATCCTCCCCTAGATTTGGATCCTGGGTTTGGTTTTTCCCAATCTCCCCATTAGTAACATCCAAATAATTGTCAATTCTACAAAAACAAATCTATAAATTTTTTAATAATTAACAATAAAACAAATATACACTATAGGTTCTAATTCGGAAAGCCAAGTCCCTAGTTTTCCCATAGATATAAAAGGTGGTTCTTACCACAACATTTTAGCTCCACACAGTCACCGGTGGTGGGACTGGATAGGCTGCCGGCAACGAGAAGTTCAACTATGAGACTCAGGTGTCCAGTCCTATACCCAGTGAATGAGAGAGAGCTCCTCTCCCCCGTCGGGGTTTTTATCTTGGTTCTTGACCTAGATACCAAGATGTGATTTCCAATTTCGGTCAGAATAATGAACCCATCGGCTATTCTAAGAATAGCTCCCATTTTAATTTTAGAATGACGAGTTTCTAATCCTTTCAGTATCAACTGGAAAACTCGTGTGATTGTTTTACTTTTATAAGCTAGGTTCACTAGACTTAATAAAAGTATTCACTTAGTTATGTTAGCCTGGCAACTACACAGAGTTCGACCTGAGAATTAGCACTCAAACTTATTGTTTCGGAAGGAAACTCAAAACGACTGTATACAAAAATAAAAGGTTTATTTTAACAATATATAAAATTTAAAATACAAATAGCTATTGCGGAATGGAATACAAATATAGAATAATGAAGTAGATACAAGGCATAAGTCAACGGACCACAAATTAACTGATTATGTCTGAGAGCGCTTGATCAAAGAACAGGAGGTAAGATGAATTAACTTACCTGATCTGCCTATTCATCTGTTCACAAGCCCTGGACTAGATTGAACCCGAGGTTGGAAGCACAAGTGAAGTATCCGATAAGGTCTCTGAGCAGCAACTGAACCCGGAGAGGTGAAACGGTGCTGTCATAGTCAAAGACCCTCTATTTATATCTTTAACTTCCCCCAGAGACTGGGTTTCTATCACCGTTTTTGGTCAGGTAGATTGTCTTCCAACTAAATTTAACTTGCGGGTTCGCTCCAGCCAAGTGACTCACTTCTATTTTTAAAAATAAATCAGAGCATCTCAAACACAACACTTTGGGTCCTAAATACAGAATTCTCTATACATTTGTATAAATAAATTAGTGAGAACAATATAAATTAAGTTACAATTAATCATCTATTATCTCTACTTTAACCCTTTGCTGGTAGCCATTCAGTTTCCTAAAATCACTATTGTTTGTTCACACAATACTAGCATTATAAGAAACTCTCACATTCCTTACCCTCCAAAAGAAGATTTCCCGGAGGAAAATCTTTTACAATCAGAAGGACACCCATTCGGTTTCTTGGGATGACGCTTGGAATCATTAGAACTGGAACTGCTGGGGTCGGAATACGCATCATTGACCCAGATGAATCTTGAAGATCCGGCGTCATCTTGCACGTTGGAATGGGCACACCCTCTGCTTTGGTCGGGTGGACATGTGAAGGTCTTAACAAAATTGAAACTAAATCTAAAAAACATATATGTATATAAAACAAATTTTTTAATATATTAGTATTAAAACATTACAAATTTTTTAAAAGGGGTTGTAAACCAGAAAAATCAGGCAGATAGTAAACCTCACTGTCAATGGTTGCGCTCTCAGATACTATTACAACTATTTCTCAGAACAATAATAATGAATGGCACATCTTCAGTAAAGGGTCAAGCAACTCCCAATGTTTCGTGTCATGAGCTTGATTATCAAATTGTATTTGTCATAATGCTTTCACGACATTCAACAAGAGAGTTACTCTTGTTTTACAAAAAGAGTTACTTGTGGTCACATTTTACCTTCTTCTACAACAGGATAAAATCATTGAAATTATAAATGCTACTATTAACACAGCAAGAATAATGACACCAGCCGTATATAGGTATCCGAAAACACCTTTGAATAAATTTGAAAAAAATTGAAAAATACTAAAGGGTTCTCCCGGTGCATAACCACCTACGGAAGAAACAAAACTTAAATTTGCATGTCTGATGTCAATATCAGGATTGGCTAAACAAAAATCTAACAATTCACATGATTTTCCTGTGCGGGATATTAAACAAATTTTGTCTCTAGAACAATGTGTTTGGGACCTGAATTGAATTGTAAACTCCTGGACAACTGTTTATAAACTGATTACTCTGGTTGATACTAGAATCTCTTCGAAATGAATTGCTACCTCTCCAGGTAAACAAGTACTTAGAGCTTTAATTACAATAGTGGCCATAGTTCAACAAGAATGACATCCCTGAACCGATACTACACTTTCAATTTTCGGACAAACCGAAATTGTTTTAATTTTAAGATCGTATCCATCATGATTGAGGTGTACAACAACTGGGGCAGATTGAAGAAGATCAGATTTCAACCTTCCTTCCGTTGAAACATACATTCTGCGGTTGGATAGAACTAAAGGTAATGCATGTATTTTTTCATGTAACATCCTATTTAAATAGCTAGGAAGCATATGACACCGCATATGTTCCTCATAGAAAGAACAAAAAACCATAGATTCTGTGAAGACGAAATCTTTGGCCAGAGGTGTTGCTGCTTGGACGTCTCCAATTAAACCTGGCAGTGGCCTATTAGCATCGGCTGCATTCTCAAGATAGGCCTTATTTTGGTTAAAAGTTCGGAGGATGAAATGTTTTGTCAATAATTCAACAGGTTGTTCATATGTGCCAATTGGTTCTATTGTGATTCCTGGCTGAACTGTAGTTGCTCCTTTCACGGTGTATGTTGTAAGGTTTCCATTATCAATCAATTCAACCTTGATGATGGGTTCACAATGATAACGAGTAATTTTTCTAACCTCCACAGATTCCTCATAATTTGGAATTAAGTAGAAGCGGAAAAAATGGCATGGCTGTGAGTCTGTAATAAAACAGATTGATCCGCTATCACCTGCAAAACAATCAGTCACACCTGGGTATGATAAACTTTCTTTTGTAAGAGCCTGAAAGCTATAGTTTCTATGACAATGAGTACCCCAACCACAGTAAGCATTTTGAGGACAAGCTACTTGATTAATCTGATGTAGTTTAACTGGAAAGGTGTAATACTGACGTTGTGATGGCCAGTTACATTGTACACCTTGAAATTTAATGTTAAGATCCAACAAGTTTGTAGCTTGTGCATCTGTAATCCACAAATAGATAGAATAATCTATATTACACAAAGTCAATTGAGCCTGCAATGAAATTTTACATTCTTTAGATTGTACAGATTTCCGTACACTCAGTCACTGTTGATTGCAATAACTTATGCTCTGTACACTTTGCCTGAATTGGAGACACCACACAGAACAGGAGCAAAGACAACATGACTGCTGATACCGGGATCTGATTTGGTAAATTAAAATTAAGATTGCGAGCTCTATCTTCAATTCTATCAGCCAAGTTATTAGCGGTATTTCGAACAGCTTCCCCAGTAAAAACGCCTAATAGCATAGAGTATCTAGCTGTTCCTTTAACTAATCTATAAATAAAATAAAATATTCTAACTATCAAAGTTAATAATTGCCACACAAAAAGAATAATAACCTTAATATATCGTATTAGAAGACCAACTATTAATATTGAAATCGACACTAAGATGTAGGTTATATAATTTGGAAAACAATTAAAATTTTGTAAAGCTTCAAGACATAATATACATGTTAAACGATGACATCTTTGTCTACCTTCAATTTGAAATGTGGCTTCCAAATACTTTCCCATTTTTGTTACAAAAATTACATGTAATTCTCCAGAATCAAATAGAAATTCTTCTGGAATAACTACCTGAACTGTATCAATTAATGACTGAATATGCTCTATTCCTAATTTTCTAAGAATTACAGTTCCTGGTTGCGAAACAGTGATTATTGGATCTGTAAATTTAATAAAATCATTTTCAGACTGAATTTCTAATTCATCAATACTAAGTAGTGAATGAGCTCTTAACAATGCTTTGGATGTCAAACTGTCATTGGGTATTTTAAAAATACATTCATAATATGAAATTATTTGAGATGCCATTAACTCATCATTGTTAACTTTATGAGTTAAAAATGAATTTGCGTTTTCAGTTTTACAATAATACAAAGAAGAGGAGTTACAAGTTGATTGAAAACAATATTGAAGGGTCCCAGCACAGTTAAATCGGGAGCAAGAACAAGGGATTCGATTTTGACGGCAATCAAATGAAATATCTTCACCATCATCTGATAATTGTAATTTTACATAAAATATTGATGGTGTTATTATTAATCCATTTTCAAGTACCACTACCGATTTAAAACTAGTTACACATTGTGAACAATCCGTATTTATGCATGCAGTGTTGGGTAATTGATAAGTATCAGTTGTAACATTACATTCCATACTTCGAGATTGCCACTTACAAGTCTCTTATTTCATGAAAATCCTGTGCTTTTACAAATATTATTACAAGTGGAGGACATAATAACGTCCTTTAAAACAAAACAGAAAATCCCATCAATATGCACTAAAATCAAATGCTGTATTTGACATAATATTAGTGACATTAAATTGATGTTATTCCTAAAAAAATTTGAAATAAAAGAGGACATTATCAATAAAAATGTCGAGGAGGATATAATTTGTTCATTATTTTTTTTTGCAAAAGACTCCACAACAGATAACCATTTATGCATTGTTTTCAAGATTTGAGTCGGTAAATCTTGATTGGGAATTCCTCTGTTTGGAAGGTCAGCTCGTATAAGAGTCTCGCTCTCTGTACCCTGAGTTACGAGGTGATCAGTCTCGTTACCTTCCGAATTATCCAACATCGTAGGTTGGAGTGGCTCATGAGCGCTTTGCAGACTGGCACCAGCAGTGGACGCAGCTCCCTGTACCGTGGAAACTGGCCCTTTGCTTCTAAGAGGATATGGCACTGTTCGTTTTCAGGTTGAGTTTGGCCAGACTCACCTGATGGCAACGAGGGACGCTGATCATCCATTAATTGCACTAGCATGCTTTCGTCTGTATTATTAAAATCAATATCATCAGGATTCACCTGGCATTCAGTCAATTCCTCCCCAACATTTTCTTCCACTGTTGGCGGTAATAGATCGTTATTATCTGTTTGATCCTCAAATACTTCCGCCGGCAATAATCCAGGCCATTTGTCTCTTGAAATGCATTTCTTTAGTCGATCAATATGTACTGTTTGTACATCCTTTGGTTTTGCGACATTCACTATTTTATAATTAAGTGGTGACAACTGTTCGGTAACTCGATAGGGCCCTGTACACAGGTGAGCCAATTTCTTTGTAGTACCTTTTTTAGAATGTGGTACATAAAGATAAAATAAATCACCTGCTTTAATTTTTTTGTCTTTTGCTACTTTTTGCTACGTCGAATTTCTCTTGATTTCGCTGCTTTTTCGGAATTCGCCATTACTATCTGATAGGCATTCTGCAACCTAGACACTAATTGGGATTTGTAATCATCGAGATTATAAGATGGTACAACTGGTTGTGAAAATACAGTGTAAGGTAACAAAACATCTCTACCATACAGTAAATAAAATGGCGTTTCTAAAGTAGAAGCATTAATGGTGCTTTATAACTAAATAATAAGTAAGGTAAGAATTCATCCCAATTTCGTTGGTTAGCGTCAACAAAATTTGACAACATTCTTAATAATGTAGAGTTTTGACGTTCTACAATAGCATTTGCCTGGGGATGAAAACTAGTTGTATACACCTTTTTTATACCGAGAATACGACAGATATCTTGAAACAGGTGTGAAGTAAAATTTGCTCCCCTATCTGTTAAAAGAAATTCACTTAAACCAAAACGTGACACCACCTCTTTTAAGTAAATGTCTGCAATTGTTTCCGTTTTTTGATCTGGTATGGGAAATGCTTCAGGATAACGACTCAAATGGTCAACAAATAACAAAATATATTTATTACCCTTATTAGAGACCGGTAATGGACCTAGGATATCACAGGAAATTTTCTGAAAAGGATAGGAAACCTGAGGTTGCATTCGGCCTAATGAAGAGGGACCCCGCGGAATAGTTCTTTTTTGACAAGACGGACATGATTTTACGTAATGAAAAACGTCCTGCCTCATGTTTTGCCAATAGAACTGCTGACCAATTCTGTCAAGAGTTCTATCAAATTCTAAGTGACCAGAAAACGGTAAATCATGATTTATTTGCAAAAGAGAAGGTATTTTGAATTTTGGAACAACCAATCTGAATTGACCAGAACCATCAGGGGAGGATTTAACTATTTTCCACAAAACCTTTTCTTGATCTAAAAAATATTCATCATGAATATTACCCTTTATTTTAGCTTTATCCACAGGAAAACCACTAAGTGCTTGAATTATTATACTTAACTGAGGATCATCCATTTGGTCTTTGGGAACATCATTTTTATCCCAACCTAATACAGGTGGTTGTACTTCCTGAATAACATTCAAAGTGTCTTAATTCATCGACATCCAATCGTGATGAAGCATCAGCATTACCCATGTCTTTACCCGGTTCATATTTAATTTCAAAATTATAATCTTGTAATATTAATAACCAACGAGAAGCCATCGGGTTAGAATGTTTTAAATTTAAAATATGTGCAAGTTCTTATGATCTGTTTGGAGAATAAATTTTCTTCCAAATAAGAAATATTTGAAGTATGTTACTCCATATTTAATGGCTAGCAATTCCCGCCAAATTGTACTGTATTTAATTTCAGCTGGATTTAACTTCCGGCTAGTATAAGCAACTGGATGTATTTTTCTATCTGGGCCTTCTTGTTCTAGAATTGCTCCAATTGAATGCGAAGAAGCATCTGTTGATAGATAAAACATCTTATCAAAATCAGGCAGTAATAAAACTGCGTGCGATACCAATTTTTCTTTTAATGTATTAAAAGCCTGTTCGCATTCATCAGTCCAGTGAAATTTTACATTTTTTGCCAACAAAGAGGTTAAAGGCAGTGCAATTTTACTAAAGTTTTGAATGAAACGGCGGTAAAAATTACATAAGCCTAAAAATGATTGTACCTGTTTTACAGTGTTTGATCTTTTAAAATTTTGAACTGTAATGATTTTATCATTTCCGGGAGTAATACTAGCTTGGGAGAATTTATGACCTAAAAAGGTAATGGATGTTTGAATCAATTTACACTTTGAAGGTTTAAGAGTTAATCCTGCTTCCTGTAATCGTTTAAATACTAACTCTAAATGATAAAGATGTTCGGACAAAGTGGATGAATAAATGATAATATCATCAATATAACCAAGACAAAATCTTTCTTTATATCCTCTAAGAATATAATCAAGCAATCTCATTATGGCTGATGGGCTTGTTTTTAATCCCATAGGTAATTTGTTAAAAATATAAGTACCAGATCGTTCACCTGTGACTTGAAAAGTTGTGTAAATTCTATCTGATTTCCGTAATGGAATCTGATAGAAACCAGATATCAGATCAAGTGTGGAAAAATAGTTAGCTTTGGTTAGACTAGAAATTATTATACTAATATCAGGGATAGGGTAAATATCTGAAATAATGTTTTGGTTCAACTTTCTATAGTCAACGACAAGTCTATAATTACCGTCGGACTTTTTAACTAAGAGTGCTGGGCTTGAATATGGGCTAATTGCCCGTGTTATAATATTAGCCTTTACTAATTTATCTATTTGGTTAGTCATCTCTACTTGCAAAGCATGGGGAATTCTATAAGGTTTGACCACGACTGGAGTGTAATCTGATAGCCTTATTTGTGCCTCAACTAAATGTGTTTGTCCCATTTCCAATTCAGTCTTTGCAAAAATAGGATATTTCCTAATTAATTGTTGCAAGGACGATTTTTCAGATTAATTTAAATGTGAAACTTCAAAATCTGTTAATTCTATGATATGGGAGTTATTTTGAGCATTAGTAACATTTATTAATTGATTTAAGGAACCATTTTGTTCCGTTAATTTAATATCAAATTTCTTTGAAATGATAGGAGTGGATTGTGGATCATATATTAATTGCAATTTTTGGATAGAATCTATTCCCAATATCATATCATAAGTATTAGAAATTAACTGATCTATTAATATAACCTCTAAATTTAAAATGCGAGTTCCTAATTTAATAGGAATTTTAGTTTTCCCTACAACTTTTAAATCATCACCAGTAACTGATTTTAAAAATATGTTAGCTGGTAATTTAGGCAATTGATTATAATTAGGCAGTTGTTTAACAATGGCCAATGGGACAATAGTTGAAGAAGCACCTGTGTCAAATAAAATTTTAATTTTTGCTCATTAATTGCTCCAGTAATTATTGGTAACCCCACAGAATTGTCTAAATTGGAAATAATTTGAAGGGGCCAAGGTTTATCATTTCCAATTTCCCCTATTTTTGGCCCGCAAATGGGGAACGCTGGAAGTTTCCCTGTTGACTCCTGATTTCGTACAAGAGACGTTGCCCACGCCCCATGGTTCCGCGTCCTAAACCTCCTCTTCTCTTAGCTCCTCCTTGTGCCGAAGCTCCGCCCCTTACTGGGTAACGGTCTTTTGACAGACGTGGAACATTCGTCCTCCTCGCCCTTGACAGCAATTACAACGAGGCGCTCTAGGAATGGACGCGATCTCGTCGTTATCAGGAAAAAATGCCTGCGGTGCGTTAGGGCGGGGTTGAGGGTTGTTGTTAATTGGGGGTTGTGGTGGTCTAGTCTTCAATTGTTTAATTTGTAATTTTAAGTCTTGTACCTGCTTTTGCAAATTACATATTTTAATGTTTTGTTGTTTTCTTTCACTTGGACAATATTGTGCCATAGCACGTGTTTGTTCAGATGAAGTTGAACATTGTGGTGCTGGTTCCCAGTGGCGTAGCGAGCATAACTGGCGCCCGGGGCACAATACCTTTTTGGCGCCCCCCCCCCCATCCCCCGAAAACCTGAAAAACATATAGTAATATATGTCTTGGGGACCATTTGGCGCCCCTCTGCGAGAGGCGCCCGGGGCAAGATAGACCCCCGTTGCCCCCCCCCCCCCCCCCCCCCCCCCCCCCCGTTCCCCCCCCCTAACCGTTCCTTTAGGGCCAATCATTTTAAGAATGTTTTCTTCTGCTAAAGCAAAAAAAAAACACATTTGTCCAGGGACTTGGGACATTTGCTTAATACAAATCTTTTTATATTATTGTGCAATCCTTTCACAAAGGCGGATTGCACCAAATAATCCCTACTATCAGCAAATTTAGCTGAAACTTCCTCTGATTCAGCAAACATGACAGCAGCAATGTTCTTCATTCGAGTTTCATACTGCATTACTGTTTCAGTAGGTCCTTGTTTCTCATCTAAGAAATTTTGCATATTAATCAAAAATGGTTTGGATTCGGTAAATCTAGCTTTCAAAATTTTAGCCAAGTCCGTAAATTTAGTGCATTTTTTAATGTCTTCAGATTATTCTATAAATTCAGACACCACGCGAGCTCTTAATCTTCCTACCAGAATGCGCTGCTCAGGAGTCCATTTATTAATCTTCCCCACTTCATTAATTATAGAAATATATTCCGTAACGGAAAATTTGCCTGTGGCATCGAAAATGGGAATCAAAGCAATAAAAGATGCGTTCAATGCTTCAGCCATTTCGAGTTCCTTCTTTGTATCAATAAGAACGAATGCAATTAGTGAAAAAAAAATTATTAAACCAGGATCTCCGCAAAATTTTGGTAATTTAAAATTTAGAAAAAAATTACTTTATAAATTTAAAGTTTAAACAAATTGTCGACTGCGCCAAATGTGATAAATGTGTTTTACTTTTATAAGCTAGGTCCACTAGACTTAATAAAAGTTTTCACTTAGGTTTGCTAGCCTGGCAACTACACAGAGTCCGACCTGAGAAATAGCACTCAAGCTTATTGTTTCGGAAGGGAAGCCCAAAACGACTGTATACAAAAATAAAGGTTTATTTAACAATATAAAAGATTAAAAACAAATAACGATTGCGGAATGGACTACAAGATAGAATATTTATGTAATTACAAGGTACAAGTCAATGGACCACAAACTAACTGATTATGTCTGAGAGCGCTTGATCAAAGAACAGGAGGTAAATTGAATTATTTTACCTGATCTGCCTATTCATCTGTTCACAAGCCCTGGACTAGATTGAACCCGAGGTTGGAAGCACAAGTGAAGTATCGGATAAGGTCTCTGAGCAGCAACTGAATCCGGAGAGGTGAAACGGTGATGCTATAGATAAAGACCCTCTATTTATATCTCCATTTTCTTCCCAGAGACTGGGTTCCTATTGCCTTTTTAGATCAGGTAAACTGTCTCCCGACTAATTTTAACCTGCGGGTTCGCTTCTGCCAAGTGACTCACTTCTATTTTTAAAAATAGATCAGAGCGTCTCAAACACAACCCTTTGGGTCCTAAACACAAAATTCTTTATATCTCCGTAAAGAGATTGATTGGAACAATACAAATTGGCTTACAGTTAATCATCTATTATTACTATTTAACCCTTTGCTGACAGCCATTCAGTTTCCTAAAATCACTATTATTTGTTCACACAATACTAGCCCTATAAGAAACTTTCACAGTATGCTGGTGTCGACTTGAGAAAATGTTGTCTTCCTCAGAGAAAAGGGTTTACAAATGCTATGGGGGAGTGTGATGTCTTTTATTCTAACTCAAACTATAAAGAAAGAAACTTGATTACGATAAAAACATTCCAATATTACAAAAATAAAAAATAATATGTAAAACATTGGTCAGGTTAGGAAAAACAAATCTCATTTACTTGGCACTACTTGTTCCTCAGAATTACAAACTATTTCTAGCCAGTCTAAAATTGGAAGTTATATTTTTTGTGGACAACACTTTTAAGTTTACTCACAGTTTCTTGCCTCTGAGTTGTTTTCAAATTAAATTTGTCATAATTGCTCACAAGCAGAACTGGAGATAACTTACAATATAACAAATGTAAACATTATTTCCTACAATAAACTAAAATCATTGAAAAAACAAATGCAATAACTAAAATTGAAACAATCTCTAAAGCGGCCATGTATACATATCCAAAAACACCTTGAAATATTGAGGAAAAGTATTGATAGAAATTCAATGGTTGTCCAGGGATAAAACTACCTGTTGATGCGACGAAGCTAAGATTAGCCTGTTGAACATCAATTTCTGGATTTAACAAACAAAATTCCAATAGTTCACACGATTTTTCGGCTCTTGATATCAGACATATTTTATTTTTGGAACAACGAGTTTGAGATTTAAATTGGATTGTAAACTCTTGTGAAACTGTTTGTAGGTGAATTACTCTTGTAGAAACCAAAATTTTTTCAAAATGAATGGCAACTTCCCCCAGTAAACAAGTACTTTAACGCTTTCAAAGTATTGTCAAAGTATTGCTATTGTGAGGGTAGCCATTGTTTTAGGAGTGGCAACCTTGAAAAGAAACAATTTTTTCTATTTTCGGACAGACTGAAATAGTTTTTATTTTTATTTGATAATCATTCATAGTTAAATGTACAGCAACAGGAGATGATGTAATCATGTCAGACTTCAATCCGCCTTCTTGAGAGACAAACATTGTATGATTTGATATCATTAAAGGTAATGCGTGGATTTTTTTCTTGCAACATTCTATTTAAATAACTTGGTATCATATGACATCGCATATGCTCTTCGTAAAATGAACATGAAACCATTTGTTCTGTAAAAATGAAATCTTTAGTAAGTGGAGTTGCTGCTAGTACATCTCCAGTAAGTTCTGGTAATGGTTGATTTATATCAACTGTATTTTCCAGATATGCCTCATTTTGGTTAAAGGTATGAATAATAAACTGTTTTATCATTAATTCCATGGGCTGATCATAAGTTCCAATTGGATCTATTTCTATTCCTTCGAAAATTTTCGTTAGTCCTCTGATTACTTGTGTTGTAACATTTGAATTGTGTATCAACTCAACTTAACAATTGGTTCACATCAGTAACCAGTTATTTATGAATATCAACCAATTCTTCATAATTTGGTATGAGAAATATTCTATAATGATGACAGGATTGTACATAACGAACCACTGTCACCAGCCCAACAATCAGTGATACCAGGGTAAGATAAACTTTACTTTTGTTAAAGCTGGAAAGCTGTAATTTCGAAGGCAATGCGTACCCCAACCGCAATATGTATTTTGTGGGCAAGCTACCTGATTTATTTGATGAAGTTTTACTGGAAAGGAATAATATTGCCTTTGGGTAGACCAATTATACTGAACTCCTTGAAATTTTATGGTTAGCTCTAATAAGTTTGTGGACTGGGCATCTGTAATCCACAAACAAATTGAATAATCTATATTGGATAAGGTTAACTGAGCTTGTAGGGGAAGTTTGCATTCTTGGGATTGAACAGACTCAACACATTCCGTAACTGTCGACTGCAATAACTTGTGCTCTGTACATTTAGCTTGCGAAGGCAAAACAACACAGAACAAAAGAATCAGTATTACAGTGGAAAGTGGAATATTGTTCTGGGGATTTAAATTTAAATTTCTTATCCTAGTTAATAGAATAGAAGATAGAGCATTAGCGGTATTTCTAATTATTTCTCCACTAAATACACCAAGCAACATATTATAACAAGCAGTACCCTTAATTAATCTATAATAAAAATAAAATATTCTAAACATAAGGGTAAATGTTTGCCAAATAAACATAAGTATTACTTTAATATATCTTAACGAAACTCCTAGGAAAACAATAGAGACAGCTACTTCCATATATGTAATATAGAGTGGAAAGCAATTCAAATTGTACAAAATTTCTGTACAAAAAATACAAGGAAGCCTACGACACTTTTTTCGTCCTTCAATTTGAAAAACTGCCTCTAAATATTTCTCTTCTTTAGTGGTGATCTAAAGGTTATATTTAGAAATATAACCTTTAGATCACCACTATCCAATGATAATTCCTCAGGAACTATCATTTGCACGGAGTTTGTTAATGTTTGAATGTGCTCTACTCCTAATTTATGCAATATTACTGTATCAAATTGGGACACATTGGGTTGGTATATTTTATAAAATCAGAATCAGCTTGAATTTCTACCTCATCTACACTTAATAAAGTTTGTGGTTTATGAACGGGTTTCAAAGTCAAATTTAAACTTGTGAATTTGAATACACATTCATAATAATTTACAATTTTAAAAGTGTGACAATCATCATTATTTATTTATGTATCAAATATGATTGTGCACGTTTTAATTTACATTAACATTTTAATGAAGAATTACAGTTAGCATAGTAACAATATTGTAATGTTCCTGTACAATTTTCTTCAGGACAAGTACAAGCTAATTTATTTTCTATACAATCAAATGTATGATCATCTCCATCATCAGTTAGGTTTTGTCTTATATAAAAAATTGATGGTTTTACCGATTCACCAATTTCCAAAATTAAAACAGTTTGCAATGCTGTAAAACAGTTTGTACAATCAGTATTTATACAAGCTTTATCTGACAATCAAAAATTTTCATCTGTAATTTTACAATTAACACTTAGACTGCCAACTTCATATTTCTATTCCGTTCATATCCTGCACTACTGTTCCAAGGATTACAATCATCCATAAGGACATAGTAAACCTGAAAAGAAAATTAAAAGTACTGTCAATACTTATTTGGATGAAACCGAATTTGGCAAATTATCATCCTAAGTTTGAAATAACTTTATTCTTTATAATTTGTATTTTCATTTTTATGAACATTTTACACACACATTTTGCTCATTTTAGACACACTCGGATAATTCTTATTTTTCATAATTTCTCAAGGCCTTAACTGTAGACAACCACTTATTCATTGTTTGTAGAATTTGTATTGGTGTATCTATTTGTTGAGGTTGTTCCATGAGAGAATCAAGTTGTGAAATATTTTCACAATCATTTGAGGGTTGATCAGTCCCTAAAGTTTCATTAATACCCAGTGAGTTCAACTGGGTTTCTTCTGCCAGCTGGGAAGAAACACTTGATCGCATTGAAGGTTGGTCCATTCGAATTGCTGCCACTGGTCTCTTAGTACGGAGAGCATATGGGACCACCTGCGGTTCACATTGAGATTGGCCATTCCCACCCGAATTTCAGAACTGTTATCCAAAACATACGGTATTAAAGTGTCTTTTCCGTTTCCAATTCATCAGAAAATTTCTGATTTTCATCAAATTCCTGAGTGTCTTTTTGCTGATTCTATGGCAGAGGAATATCAATATCTTGACTTTCCACAAATAATTCTGCCGGTAATAGATATGGCCAGTTATCTCTTGGAGTATATCGCTTGAGTCTACATGAACAACTTGAATATCCCGAGGTTTACAATATTTACAATTTTATAATTTTGTGTAGTTTGTTCAACAACTCAATAGGGACCTTTACATAAATGAGCTAATTTCTTTGTTGTGCCTGGTTTTACTTGAGAAAGAAAGAAAACCTGTCACCAATTTTAATTAATTTATCTTTAGCTATGTTTTCTCTGTGGATTTCTCTTTTTTCTGGAGCTTTCTCAGAATTTAATATAGCCGATTGGTGTGCTTTCTGTAATTTAGATACTAATTGTGATTTATAATATCTATTGCATATGATTTGGTAATTGAGAAATTACACTGCAGGGAAGTAATACATCTCGACCAAATAAATAATAAATAAAAGGGTGTTTCTAAAGTTGAAGCATTGACAGTACTTCTCTAGCTAAATAATAAATATGGTAAATATTCATCCCAATCTTTTTTATTTGTATCTACAAAATTAGAAAGCATCCTTAATAATACAGAATTATAGCGTTCTGTTAGTCTGTCCGCCTGCGGATAACCAGCAGAAGTAAAGAATTTTTTAATGACTAATAATTTACAAATATCTTGAAATAGTTTAGAGGTGAAATTAGATCCTCTATCAGTTAGAAAACTTTCACTAATTCCAAAACGGGACACCACTTGGGTTACATAAATGTCTGCAATAGTTCAGTTTTCTGATCACGAGTTGTAAAAGCCTCTGGATAATGAGTCAAATGACCATTAAAGACTGCCACAAATTTATTTTTACTATCTGAACTCGGCAAAGGTCCTAAAATGTCACAGGATATTACTTGAAATGGATATTGTGGAATTGGCATCACCCTTCTCAGTGAAGCCATTCCTCTTGGCATAGAACATTTCTGACAAGCTTGACAAGATTTTACATAGTGAGAGACATCACTCCTCAATGTTTCCCAATGAAACTATTATTTAACTCTGTCTAATGTTTTTTCAAACCTTAAATGTCCTGAAAACGGCAAATCATGGTTCAAATATAACAGTGAGGGTGTTTTTGTCTTTGGTACAACTAACCTCAATTGAGTAGATTCATCACGATGAGATTTTATTATTTTCCAAAGAATTCCATCCTGATCTAAAAAAATACTCCTAATGAATCTCAGGACGTATCTCTCGTCGATCAACAGGAAAACCTGATAGAGCTTCTCTAATACAGGATCATTTCTTTCATCCTGTGAAACCATATGTTCCATTGTTCCATCTTTGTTCCATTCCTTAAATGGTAAGGAAAGATTACTTTCACAGAATGATTTTCTTCAACCTCTAATCGTAACAAAGCATCTGCATTAGTCAAATTCTTTCCTGGTTTATATTTTATGTCAAATGTGTAATCCTGCAATATTAGTAACCAATGCAAAACCATTGGATTACTATGTTTTAAATTTAAAATAGAGGATAAATTTTTATGATCATTTGGAGAGTAAGTTTTCTACCAAACAGAAAATATTTGAAATGAGTTACGGCATACTTTATTGCTAATAGCTCTCTCCAAATTGTTCCATATTTCACCTCAGCAGGACTCAATTTTCTTCTTGTATACGCTATTGGACGTAATCGATTATCAGGACCTATTTGTTCTAAGACTGCTCCTATTGCATATAAGGACGCATCTGTTGTTAGAACAAAATCTTTCTCAAAATCATGTAATTATAAAACAGGATGAGATATAAGTTTGTCTTTCAACAACTGAAATGCATTTTTGCATTCATCTGACCAAATGAAACATGCTTTTTTGTCAATAATGCTATTAAAGGAAGGGCGAATCTGCTAATATTTTTAATAAAAACGTCTGTAAAAATTACACGAACCTAAAAATGACTGAACTTGTTTTATAGTTTTAGGTGTTTTAAAATTTTGAACGGTCAATATTTTCTCATTTCCCGGTGTTACACTTCGTTGACCGAAAACATGTCCTAAAAAGGTTACAGACTTTTGAAGTAATTCACATTTAGACGGTTTTACTGATAAGTTTGCTTCTTTTAGTCTTTGAAATATCAATTCTAGATGATACAAATGTTCAGATAATGTTTTAGAATAAATCATAATATCATCTGTATAACCTATACAAAATTTATCCTTATAGCCTCTTAAAACATAATCTAATAATCTCATTATAGTCGAAGGGCTAGTTTTGAGACAAATTGGAAGTCGGTTAAAACAATAAGTACCTGACCTTTCTCCTGAAAACTGAAAAGTGGTATATATTCTATCAGACTTTCGCAAAGGAATCTGATAAAATCCTGAAATCAAGTCCAGTGTGGTAAAATAATTAGCATTTGTCAAATTAGAAATAATTGTTGATATGTCATGAATTGGATATCGATCTGGTATAAGCTTTTGATTTAGTCGACGATCGTCAACAACTAACCTATATGTAGAATCAGATTTTTTTCACTAATAATGCAGGACTAGAAAATGGACTTAATGCATGAACTATTATCCCAGCAGCTAATAAATTATCAATCTGCTTTGTCATTTCCTTTTGCAAAGAAAATGGTATAGGATATGATCTCATAGCAATTGGCTCATCATTTATAAGATTAATGGCCGCAGACACCAAATTTGTACATTTCATTTGTAATACAGTCTTTGCAAATATAGGATATTTGTCTATTAATTGTTTAAACATCAGCTTTTCAGATGTTAATTCTAACAATGGAAAATCATCTAAAGTCACTTCAGACATGCTATCTGAATTTATTTCAGCAATTTATTTAATTAATTGTTCTAAAGAACATGTTGTTCAGTTACTTTAATATTATATTTTTTCGAAATAATTGTAGAAGTAAGAGGGTCGTAGATTAAGTGTAACTTTTTTATTGAATCTATTCCTAATATTAAATCAAAATTTCGTGACAAATTTTGATCTACTATTATAATGGATAATTTCAAAATATTTTTTCCCAATTTTTATACAAATAATTGTTTTGCCATTTACTTTTAATGTTTCTCCCGTTACTTATTTTAAAGAAATGTTAGCAAGTAATATTTGATATTTTCTAAATTCTAATAATTTATCAAAGATTGATTTCTTTAATAAGGTTAATTGGGCACCCATATCAAATAGAATGTTAATTGGTATTGTGTTAATTTGTCCATTTATAATTGGTAAATCAGAACAATTCTCTAAATTAGAAATGTATGTTATTGGACTTTTATTTTGTAACTACTGTCCAAACTATCGGCCATTAATTTTTCAGACAGGTAATTTAGATTTATGCGATGCTTTGTTGCATCTGAAGATAATTGCCTGTTGCTGACAAACATTTCTGTCTCTGAAAACAAGACCTGGTGAAATGCCCTAGTTTATTGCAAAAAAAAAACCACTGCCTTCCAAATGAAATCTGTGGGGTAAAGCTATTTCTAGACTGGGGAATAAAGCTAGGTAAAGGCTGTTTGAAAGCCGTTCTTGAGGGTATATTATTAGCCATAGTTCTCGTGCCTACCTTCTTTCTAAAAATCCATTAAAGCTATTGCTAGCCCTCGTTATCTGATTGACCTGCTTTATTTTCAAGTTTTTTAACTGATTTTAAAGATTAGTTATTTGTTTCTGATACTTGAGATAATTTTTCACTATCAGTTAGTGATGAAGGCTGCTGGATAAGTTTGGAAATTGACAGCTGTGAGATTTCAGTTTCAATGAAATTTACAGCTTTTACTGAAACCATGAGTTTTTCGGAAAATTCTTCTGATTGAGTTACAATGATTGCCTCCTGTAAGTCTTTAGGTTTCTTAGAAAGAACCAATCTTTGTATTGAAGGTTTTAAACCTTTTGTAAAAGTACTTTGTATTAAGAATTCACGGGATTTGGAAAATTTTTCACCAATCTTATTAGATGAGCCAAATTCTTAATTCTAACAGCATATTGAATTACTGTTTCCTCTGCTTTCTGTCTTTCATTCAGAAATGCTTAATTAGAATTTTGGAGAAATTATGAATATTTTCTTTTATAAGCTAGGGTTACTAGTCTTGATAAAAGCTTCATGTGTTTTGCGGTCCTGACTCTACACAGATGCCACATGAGATTAACACCCAATCTTATATTTCAAAAGGAATCTCAATTCAATGATATACAGAAATAAATAATTTGTTTTAAATAGAAAATAAGCAAACACAAATGGGAAATAATAAGTAAAATAAGTAAATACAAATGGGAAATAATAAGTATAAAATAAGTAA
>JAFIDM010016714.1:0-20083 GCA_023159025.1 Thereuonema tuberculata
GATTGCACTGTGGTTTGGTAGTAACCCTTTCTTGATTTTAACCACAAGTTGCAACGCTATTCCAGTGGTTCTTAACATTAATTTTTAGCGATCGAAATTATAGTTTCAGTCTTAGTTCGACAACTCATGCTTTATTTGTTCTAAAAGCTTCTGAAATATATATATAGCAATACTGAAATATTGCTAAAATAAAATAAATAAAATAACTTAAACTTAAAAAAAAATACAAAAAAAAAATAATCTAAATACAGTATTTGTGATACAGTGCAACTTGGATAATTCGAAGCTGAAGGGACCACTACAAAACTTCGAATTATCCAAGACTTCGAATTAAAAAAGTTACATCCTTTAACTTTAATTTCAGGTCCACTGAATGCTTGAAAAGATTATACTGTCAATAAGTAAATATTTATTCAGAAAGATCATGGTATGAAAGACTTAAAACACTATATGTATGTAAACAAAATAAGATTCACATTACGTAAGCTACAGTACATATTATATTCAATACAGAAAATTATAGTTTTTCAAAAAATTGTGCAATGTCTGATTGTTTTGTAGAATTCAATCGCTTAAGGTTAGCAAAATCATCAAGCATGTTTAGTGAATGGAAAACAGCATCACTTACGTTGGTTTGTCCTTCAATGTACCGACGAAATTCGCCCAAATGAAAAAGCGCCTCCGACGATGAAGGGATTGGCATTTCTTCTTCACACCCTTTTCCACTTCGCGAATGACGGTGACCTTTTCAGCGAACGTTAAATTCTTGTACAAGAGTGGTTTACTGAAAGACATGGTGACACTGACAGCAGGAAGCTCGAATGGCGTCTGAAGCATCACGTGTCGAATGGCGTCACGTGTCGAACGGTGGCGGGAAGAGGATTTCAGTTGTCACGTGTCGAATTTCTTAACGATGAAACGTCGAAAAGTCGTTATGGTTCGAATTTTTTTATAAAAAACTTCGAATTAAGGAAGTTGAACTTCGAATTATCCAAAAATTATTATCGAATTGTAGTTCATTATCTGTCTCCCAAAAAAAGAGATAGTTACGTTAATTAAAATGCATTAAAATTTGCAACTTCTTAAACTCTGAAGTTCATAATCAAATAAATATAATTAAAAAAAGTATCTTATGTAAATTATAAAGTTGCAAAGATGTCGACTTTTTTAAATTATATTGTAAAAATTACTTTTGTTCCCAGTCCATTGATTTAATTTTTAAAAAATATGAAAACATTTATAAGAAAAAAAACAATTCTTCTAAAAATTAAAAAAAAAATAAATACTGGATTTGAAGAGGCCCCGATATCCGATAAAAATGGTTAATTATTAACTTCAGTTCCCTAGAGTAAATGTCTGTACAAAATTATGATTGCACGTAGCCTACTAAGTATTAATATTATTAAGTAGAAGCATTAAGCTTTTTCCAGTAATGAAGGAATTAAAAATAGTCATTGTATTATTTGACTTCTCCTTATTTTGATAATAGATATTCGTTTCATTCGGGTGAGTTGGTCTCTTAACTGTTTAATCTACATAAGTTATAGCGAACTGTAATAAAAATCCCTAAGGCTTTGCGGTAAGTGAAATTTCTTCATTTCTTCACTCTATTTAAAATAAGTGTTTGGTGCAAACTTGAAAGGAAACAGAGCCAATGTTGAAGATAAAGATTGAAAAGAAAAAAAGATTGGGTGGGCATCTGTCAAAAAAATTCCAGATTCCTGGAATAATAGCTTTCAGCTATCTTATTCACAATCAGACGAAAGGATTTTAGAAACTCATATTTCGACTTAAATTAGTTTCTAAATTCTTTCTTTAATTACAGTCAAACTTGGATAATTAAAGTTCGAAAGTCTATCCAAAAATTCGAATTACATATATTCTCTCAAACAGAAGAGATAAATAAAAAAGATTAACTCCACGATCAAAGATTTAACACACAAACTTTATCTAAGAATTCTGCTACATTTTTTTTTTCATTAAATCAAACATTTCTTACTAAGTTAATTCACCACTTTAAAAAAAAAAAAAGGGCAGATATTTTTAATTGCTTCATTGAATGCAATCTTTGAATCATAGGAGAGGATAACAATAGAGGGTGGACAGAAAAATCCTCGGAAATCCCCACATACTGTCATTTCAATCCTCGCTTTTCTTTCCTTAGAAAGACCGTTACAATAAATAATGCACCTTAGCTGAGAAAAGTCTCAGGAACAATTTTTAACGTAATATTTTAAGGACAATCGTACTAAAAATTCGAATTATCCAAAATGAAATTCGAATTATCCACGATTTTTTAACATTATTTTAAAACAGAATTCTAGGGACCGAGCAAAAAATTCGAATTATCCAGAATTTCGAATTGTCCAAGTTTCACTGTATTTTTCTTGTCTCTCCGACAAAAAACATATACCGATACTGTATATATACTGTATATTTTTTCTCAAATTAAAAACGGTCCTTTTTCTCACCGTCCAGTGCTTATAACTATTGAATCATACTGACACCACGCTTGTCATACAGTATAGATACTTCTGATTGCTGCAAAATTAATAAACAAAAACCAGCAACAGTGAATCCTTTCTTATGTGTTGACGATTAGAAATAATAAAAAATTCATCAAAGAACTTAAATCCTACTTTCTTTGAAATGTTGCATTTATTATTATTATTTTTATTTTCCTTTGCTTAAAGGAATTTCATATAAACTTGCTTAGAGAAAGAGCCACACACGATTTTCAGATGCTTGAGAGCCGCAATACATGGACAAATGTTACAGACACGTTTTATTAGCAATTGCTCTATAATCCTTGCTAATCCTAAATTATTTTAATCCCTCATTCAAAATCAAGCATTAAAATTGGATTTAAATTCTTAAAAGTATTTACTCACCATGAATAGTAAACTTACGTTTTAATCCTGTAGACTCTCAGTTTATACTCAGTAAATAATCATAAAACTTGAAAATTTTACAGGATTTACCTTTATAGTAATTGCGATGCAAAAAGGAGATAAGCCAAGACATTTCTGCGAGCCGCACATTTAATGTCAAAGAGCCGCATGTGGCTCGCGAGCCGCAGTTTGATCTTTAAAAAAATTTATTACTTTAAAAAATGTAATAATTGCTGAATATAATATATTTTTTTCAAATTTTCTATCTTCTGAAAAAAAAATTAAATCGTGGACTGGAATAAGTATAAATATCCATTGCTTTTTCTCTAATGCTTTACTATGAGAATTTATATCAACTTCACGGGCAAACTTCTCAATAAGGATTCACTAAAAAGAATTGCAAGAAGTAGTGGTATGGGACAGTAACAGCCCACGTGCTCGGGACAGTATAGCCCCATGTTTGTTGTATGGTTGGAAGTGGAGGGGGAGGGGTTGGATTTTTGTGGTGGGGGATGGTTGGATTTCGTTGTTTTTGGATTGTCTTTTGCTTTTGTTGGTGTTTTTGTTGTTTTTAAGTGGTTTTAGGATTTTAGGTTTTTTTTGTTGAAATTGTGTTTTTGAGGGAGGGGGTAGGGATGAGAAGGTATGGTTGAGTTCGTTGTGACGTTCTGGGAATATAGGGTGTGTGAGTGTTTTGATGGTTTTGTATTTTTTTGTGATGTTGGTTTGTATTTGGTTGTGTTTTTAGTGGTTTTTTATTAAGTTTTTTTGTATGTTGAACGGTTTTATTTTATCTTTTTCTTTCTTAAGGAGGTTTAATTTTTTTTCAAAAAGGAAATCACAACAGAGACATGGAGAAACAGAATTGCCTTCAATTTGCTTTATTATTTTTTTCACAATTACTGTTACTTGGTTTGGTTCATTGAACCTTTTTTTTACATGAATGAATGAATGAATTACATGGTACGGTTCATCGAACTTTTTTTATAACATGAATGACTGTAAATTTAATGCCTAATTATCAAAAAAACGACATCTGGGGGCACGGCAGTGCCCCCGCCAAGACGAGCCGAAGGCAGGAAGGGCACTACGTACCTTTTCTGGAAGTGTTTCGTCGTATTTTCGAACCCTCATAGCTTCGGCCTAGATAATACTAGAGAGCTCAAGTTTTCAGGATATGATGCAGTTACCAGACTAATGAAATACGCTAAGTTTCATTTATTTAGCTTTTATACTTTGGATTTTATTAATACCTAAAATACGTCGATTCCGTCACTGACTGACTGACTGACTGACTGACTGACTCATGATCATCAAAACCTCTAGGGTGCTTCCTGAAGTCCTAGAAAACTGACATTTGGTATACAGGTTAGGATTAGCACACAAACAACAAAAAAATTAAGAAATCTGTAACTTTCACATTCCAACCCCTCATAAAGGGGGGGTCTGGTTATGTATTATCGAGCCCTCATAGCTTCGGCCTGGATAATACTAGAGAGCTCAAATTTTCAGGATAAGATGCAGTTACCATACTAATGAAATACGCTAAGTTTCATTTATCTAGCTTTTATACTTTGGATTTTATTAAGATCTGAAATACGTCGTACCCTCAATGCTTCGGCCTAAATAATACAGTGTAATAATGTGATTTCTTCCAAAGTGCAAACAGCTTGTATATACAAGTTAACCAATAGAAAAACAGAAAAGTAGGGTATTGAAAAAAAATCCATTTTCTAAATAATCTTAAAACTAAATTTAGTTGTAATAGATAATCCCACCCAAAACATTTCATGTAAAATAAGTTGCCAAGATTCACATGCTCATAACGCTTTCACTGTTAAAAAGTTATCAGATCTCATCTTACAAAAAGAAATGAAATCCCACCCAAAACATTTCATGTAAAATAAGGGGTTGCCAAGACTCGCATGCTCATAACGCTTTCACTGTTAAAAAGTTATCAGATCTCATGTAGAGCCAAGCCCCTAACTCAACGAGGCCTCACTCTACAAGCCCCAACTCTAAAAACCCTATATCTTGGTCAAAAAGTATAGCTTGGCCGTTTCATGGAACTATTTCATCTCACCCAAAACATTTCATGTAAAATACGTTGCCAAGATGCTCATAATACTTTCACTGTTAAAAAGTTATCAGATCTCATCTAGAGCCAAGCCCCTCACTCTACAAGGGGGCCTAACTCTAAAAACCCTACTATCTTGGTCAAAAAATGTGCCTTGGCATACTCCATATCCTTTACATAACTCCATGGGATTGTCTGTGTGACAGCCATGAAACGGCCAAGGCATACTTTTTGACCAAGATATAGGATTTTTAGAGTTAGGGCTTGTAGAGTTAGGCCTCGTAGAGTTAGGGGCTTGGCTCTACATGAGATCTCATATCTTTTTAACAGTGAAAGCATTATGACATGTGAGTCTTGGCAACTTATTTTACACGAAGTGTTTTGGGTGGGATTTTTCTTACAGTAAATGTTAAAAAAAAACAACCCTTCACCAATTAGAAAAAAAACATTTCATCATTTTTTTCTTTTTTTTCAAAAAAATTACAGAAATAGTGTAAAAAAAGGGAAAAAAATTGGAATTGTACTATTTTTTACTTATCTAAATCTAAAAAATGGACTGGAGAGCAAAATAACTCATCCATTTTTTCCTTTTCTACAAGAAAAAAATAACAATTGTAATACATGACAATGTGAATATTACATGAATATATTTATACAACCAACATCAGAATTTATTAACCTTTTCCCCCAACGAATAAGTACAAAAAATTATCACATCATTTCATTTTTTACATTGTCTTTTTTCTTTTCCTTTTTTTTACTGTTTCTTTTCTTTATCATCAGATGGTGATAGACTCAGTAAGGCCTTATATGATTGAGTAGTGGAACAGACCATGGGTTGATTTCTTCGAATTTCACGAAGTTGTTCCCCGAAATGGTCTCTAAATCTATTGGATAGGATAAAATCGTTAATGTCTTTTCTCGGTGTGAACATGTCGAGAAATTCGCTATAAGAAAAACCACGAGTCATGAGTAGTATAAAATAAATGCAGTAGGCACCACAAGTTTGGTATAAGGTCCCTGAATAACCACATGACTTTCTCGAAGTCGTTTTGCGTTTTTCCAAATAAATTGTCTAATGAAAGAATTACGTATTGGATTACCGAAGGAATCAAAGTAATACACACTTGATGTTCGTGGATGGAAATACAGGGCGACCCAATGAGAACCTGAATTTGAATGATTGTCCAAGTTCACAACATACGCCTGGTGTAAAGCCTTTACTGGAAGTCTATCGCAAGCATATACTCCCCCAAATTTGCTACTCGTCTCAGGATGGGAGCTTAACAGAGAACTGATTTGTAAAGTGTTCATTTTCTTTTCTTTTTTTTTAGTCCATTAAGATGTTTTTGCTGTTGTCTACTTCAATGATTTTTTGGAACTCTGCATACACAAACACATTCACCGTGTGTTCCAGTGGAGCTTTGAATCGTACATCTGTACGGACTGTACCGTGCTCAGTCAATTGAAAATGTTCACCACCACCTGCCAGGTCAGGCGATAGGTCAAATCCGTAAAAGGTCGATCACTCGGAATACGATTTATAGTCAATTCCCAGTCCTGCATCGTCCATGTACCGTCCCGTTGTAGTTAATAGAGAGAGATAATTTCTAGCGTAGAGTTTTTTATCATAATCAGGTCGGAACGGTTGACTGGGAACGTTTCGACCATCCACTGATAACACAAGGTGATTCACATTGAAATGATGAAACAAGAACGGATTCTCCTTGTAGGATCCGTTGAAGGCACTGTTTTTCACTAAACTCAAGATAATTCTCTTGGGAATCTGTCTGATGAAGGCATTGTCGAGGTTTCCCTGAAGGCTACCAGCCGGGATGGAAAAGATTTTGCATTCGACAAGGGTAATGGGGTACTTGTCAGGTGTAGAGTTCACAATTCTCGTATGGGCAAATTTGAACTGTTGGAATAACGTTCACTTTTCGCACATGTAGGGAAGCACTTTCGATGACCACTGTGTAATCGGCTTTTTCATCTGGCGATACAAGCACAAACTGATTCTTACTTCGAATCAGACGGACTCGAACGTTCACCTTGTTAAGAATCAGTTTGTTCTGTCTGAAGATATCACCGTGAAGACTACTCTGCAGCTCAACGGTGTTTCCACCACTCACGAGCGAGTGACGTTCTTTGAGTCCTGGATTGGCATTGGCTGCGAGCAGATCGAGATCATTGAATTGACCCGCCTTGTCTTCGTGCCAACCGGCAACAGATAATAGAGTCTTTTTACTGTCAAGACCGTAATTTAAAAAGGATTCGATGTAGGCACGATAGGGGTAGCAATTGTCCGAGGCAGAAACAAGTTTATCATCCAAGTAGACATCGACTTGAGTGAATAGTGAATGAAGTATTACATTAACTGCTCTGACCTTGTCCGCCTTCCCTATGGGATGTCAAATCACTACCTTTCACTATTTTCAGACATACACTGAGGAGAGTTTTTGATAAGTCCAAATATTCCTCGCCAGCACCTGCGATCACGAATTCAATTCCCGTTTCGGTGATGGAGGCAATCGGGTGATATTCAACGTCGGCTCCATTCTCAATAACAACCTGTGTTGGAGGAAGAGTGAAAAGATCTAATTCGTTTTTAAAACTCTCCTCAGATATGCAATGAATTAATTGTCCCTCACCAGCCATTTCTTTTTTCAGGAATCAAAAATGTCCTTTGGAGATTGTCCTCGCTGCTGTTTTTTTGAACTTTTATTTTTTATTTTTTTGGATATAGTCTTCTTTTTCTGCTTTCTTTTGGCTGTGGTGGTGTTGGTGGTGGTGCTGGTACGAGAACGCTGCCGACGCACTTTTACCGCTGTTTTCCTTCTTTTTCTCCCAACACCAACGCCCGTCCTTGACAATGACCTGTCACCGGATTGGTCGGTGAATGCACTGAGCCACTTGCGCTTGCCATACAACCTACCAAGTCCAGCTCCGCTTCCTGTTTGGCCGGAAGTTACGTCTTTCAATGTCTGCTGAAGCTGTTTTTTGGTGGCGTTTTGAAACATTTCACCCTGTTCAACGTCATCCAAAATGCGATTACCACTTCTTAGGGCATAACAATCTGCCGAGTAGGCGAACTTTTTTAACACTGGTTTTGCCCAACGAAATAATGATTTAAACACACTGCCAAGTCCACTGCCTCTTTGATAACGAACACCTCTGTAGAACGGCACACTGTCGGTGTATTCCGATCCGCCAATTTGATTTGCATAGTAGCAAATACAGGAGCGGGGGTTGTATCGTATCGAATGCATCTCTTTCCGGAACACAAATGAGTCACACTTTTTTTTCTTTTATTAACAGTACTAGGGTAAAGAGAGGTGTGGGGGTTGGGGTAAGGCTGGAGTTTTTTTTTTTTCACCAATCAAAATGTTTTGTTGGCTTTACTTCTTACTGTCGTATTTTACGAAAATGCAAGGTTAATGAGGTTCTCCCCCTCTGGAAAGCCACGGGAAGACCAATGTCATTTCTCAAATATATTGTAATTGTATCGAATGAATGACGCAATATGGGTCTATAAAACAAATTGGTATAGGACTCTGTTATCAAGTCACCGTCTTTACCACGAATTTGCACCGTTCGTAAAAGGGGAGCCATTACATCGCCAACGATTGAATTGTCAATCAGATCTGAATATATATAAATACAATAAAAACCCCCGTTCAAGTCAATGACCGAGCCAAGCTCTATGGTTTGAAGGAATTCTGTCTGACCGAGAAAACCTAAAAGTTCAGATAATTCGCGAGTTAAAATTACTTTAGAATACCCTGTTATTTCAAGAGTGATTCTATGAGTAACATTATTGTAGGTGAACTGAACCGGCGTTCTTTCCTCCTCATAACGAAAACGATCCTTAATACGAGCTGACATTAACTGAGTTAGGTGTGCTGCATTCGAATAATATCCCTGAGGAATTTTGAATTCATTAATTACCGAAGAACTTGCTTCTTTTAATTCAAAATCGAAAAAACAGGGGGCGTTCGAAAGATCTATATCTGTAAAGGTAGGTGTGTCTTTGGCTGTTGTACTTTCTTTAAATACAACCAATGTTTGCTTTGAATTTTCCTCATCCGACACTCGTAAAAGATCAGACTGATTAAAACCTAACAACTAGGCCAGAGGTAGACACATTCGAATTTCTGCTCCGCGCGGTAGGGAAACGATAACACGATTGAAAACTAGCAAAAACATTACTTCGTTGGAAAGTTTTTCTATGGGATGATCTTGAATACTGGCTGTAATTTTACGAATAAATTTGTCAGCGCTTTTAAACTGTGGTTTTAACGGAATGGTAACACGGAAAGAGGGATAACTTATAGCTCTAAACACGCCATCATTATCGCATTTGTTGTACCAACTACGCTGATAACTGACCTCGGCCAGGGCACATTCGTAGGGCTCTTTTAATTCAAATCTTTTTGGTAGTTTGGTTGTGAAAGTGGAAATTGTGTTTTTCGGAAAAAAGGACATACCATATATGCTCCAATAAACGCCGGGCTCTTATTGTTGCTGGTCTCTAATAACCGCCGGGCTGCAGAGGGGAAACAGCCAAATAGTAGCCAGTCTCTAACAGTAGCCGGATCTTTGATATTTGCCTACCGGTACTAGTTTAAGCGTCGGTATCTTTATAGTCGTGCGTAATACCTGCATTGCCTTACAAAATGCCGCCGAAACGGTCATTTGACATTGCCTTTAAGATTCGCGCGGTGGAATACGCAAAAGAAACTTCCGGTGAGGCGGCCGCCCGTCATTGCGGATTCGGACGACTAATAGCAGCGAAAGGTACAGAAAGACATTGCCATTTATCTTTAACAGTCTTATGTAGCATGTGAAATTCAAATAAAGTAGCTGTTTGTAATATTAGCCGGTATTTATGTGTAAAAATATTGCGTTCTGAAGATTTTTGTTAATAATGGCCGGCCTCTAATAGCAGCCGGTCTCTATTAAGCAGCCGGGAGCCGAGGCTAGTTTTGCAAATAAACGCTGGGGGCCTCTACTGGAGCATATACGGTACTCGAATTGCTTGGAAGTGTCAGATAAAATTCATCTATTTTTTTGTTGTTTAGGTACTGGAAATATGCTATAAATCCCCAATTTTAATCCAGCTATCGAAAGCGGGACTGTATCCCTGCCAGTGAACTAAATATTCTTTCTTATTTCCTCGTCCTTTTTCCTTAAGAATTTTCTCAAAGGGATAGAAACTATCTTCGCCTTTTTCAATAGACTGTAATTACCAAGGGTAAAAAGTTCCACGTATTGGCTCACCAGAGCGGTCTTTCAAACGATACACTTGCAGGCTTCCCTTTGATACAATCTCTGAAATTGTAAAAATTTCAGGAGTCCACAAACCCTCGAACGCCTTTTGGAATGATCGTCTTGCCGAACTAATACGTACCTGCTAACCTGTCTTAAATGACACGTTTGGCGGTTGTCGTCGTGACGTATTCGAAGTTTTTCGATAGAGACGCTGCCATACAAGATGCTGGTTCGAACCGGTTACATCGTTTGGGGCCATACCAATACTCGAATGAAAGCTGTTATTATAGGCATCCACCAAATCTTTTAAAGCATCAACATAGCAAAACGAGCTAGTAAAATGAAAATATTTGAAAAGTTTTGACCGAAACATTCTCACAAATCTTTCGGCAACTGAAGCTTTAACTACTGGATCTTGTGATGTAAAAAAGTGAACATTGTGTTCTTTTAGAAATGTCTGAAAGGTTTTGTTGACAAATTCACGTCCTTTATCGGTTTGTAAACGATCAGGAGGGTCAACGTCCTCCGTCTTAAAAAGATGCTCAAAGGCTTTGGTTACACCGACTCCTGTTTTGTTTTTCAACAGTACTACAAAAGCACGTTTCGACAGGATGTCTATGACAACGAGTAAAAATCGAAAGCCATCATTAGATTTTGCCTGTTTTTGCATATCAATAAGATCTGCCTGCCACTGTTCGTTCATAACAGACACTTTCGTTTTCCCATGCGGGAAATTTTTCCTAGCCGGTTTAAAAAGAGTATAGTTATCATGTCTTTTCAACCATTGTTTGACTTGAATAAGAGTAATGAATTTATTTCGCTGTTTGGCAGCCCTGTATAATTTTTGTGCTCCGTCAAAAGATGCAGGATGTTTTGGATCGAAATAAATCGATCTCAATAATGTTTCCACACCTGCGGATAAGACTGCCATTTTCCCTGCCCCGACTGTACGCGTATTTTTGAATTTCCGTTTTTCTTTTTGGCTGCGGGAACTTGTAATTTTGAAATAATTTTCCACTGTTTATTGTTCGGGACGTACTCTTTTAATAGTGGGAAAGAAGTTAAAAGATTACGGAATTGAATCCAGCCAGTTGGCATTCTTTTGCTCTGCTTCACCAAATGATTCATTAAATCAAAAATACTACTTTGAGAAATGTTTTCACCTCGAATCATCAATTCTCCCGTTTTAGAATTCCATACCACATTGGGCAATGCTTTAAAACGTTCCAACAATTTTTTTGCAAAAGGTATATAAAATTTAGGCATGCGAGTCACAACCGCATCTTCCCAACTAACACCTGACGGAGTTTGAATTTCTTTTTTTTCCTGTGACGCCTCATTTTTCATGTCGGCACTGTCTGACGCAACATTTTCGGTCATTGACTGTAAAACCGGATCGTACCGTCTGCTCTTGTTCTGATTATAAAATGTTTGAAAATGCTGCTGTATAATATTAACTAATTTAATTTTTAAATCATTCGGTAAGGTGCTATCGTTTAAAAGATGATCAAGTTCTTTTTCCAAAGAGGATAGTTTCTGTATAATATTTTGAGACGGATCGTATTTTTGTGTGGACCCTCGCAGCATTTGTGAGGCGAGTTCTTCTGATAAAACAACAAAGTTTTTACCATGTTCCATTCCTTTACGATTGCTACCGAGCATATTGCCGAATAGTCCTGCTAAAGCGGGAATAATGAAGGGTAAAAGTCCCGAGCCTCTCTGTACGAGAATTGACTTTTTTTTGTGAATGGATAATTTTGATGTGCCAATCAGACGAAGTGTTTTCTTGTGACAAGATAGTTTTCGTTTTTGATAGGGGGTCACAGGAACGTTCCCACGCAAAACATTATCCACACATTCAGATAAACAACGAATTAAATCGGGATTACCTTCTTTGATAACTGCTCTAATTTGGCGAGGTGAAAATTGAGGAATTGCCTGTAAAATGCGAGCGTATTTCATCAGTCTATGAGGAGCCCATTTCGAAGGTGTCTCTGACTGTCCATTTCCATATCCCAATTCAAAAAATTTTTTCTTTCACATCGAACGGTTTCATTTTTTTTTCCGCTAATAATATTCCTAACGATTTCAAATGCTATTTTCTGATTGGTCGATAAATACCCAATGACTCGTCGGGAAATATTCCAGTGTGGAAATGCACTCCCTCCATGGTGTTAGGTTTCAAATCCAGTAACAAATAGGAATAGAGTTCCTGTGTCGCATCTCGATAGGCCTCCACAAGAAATTTTTCATTTTTCGGAAATAATTGTCTGGCAAAGAACATTATCTGAGATAAATCCCTTACGTTTTTAAAGAGGACAAAATAGTGAGTGTTTAAGCTGATTGTGCGGTGGGTACCACCTTTATGAAATAAATTTTGAACCATATAAATAACGCTACAATTTTTGTGATGGCTGTATTTAGTAAATAAAGGTTCAAGCGCATTATTGTCTACACCCATCAAATCATCAATAATCACTAATTTTGGAGTGACCGAATCAAACTTTTCATGTCAGGTACACCCTCTTGGAATTTAACCATCCCAGTAAATTCACTGAACCATGGCTGATGCACACCGTAATGCCAATAAATTTCCGTTGGAGGTTGATCAATCATATCCTCTTTATACTTTAGAAACTTTTTGAAAACTCGGTCTTACCCGTTCCACTAGCCCCGCTCACGATACAATTGAAGGGTGTTTAAATTTGAATTCCCTGCTATGAATTAATTCATATTCAGACATTGTAAATGTATTTTTTTGTTTCGATAAGAAAAAAACAAAGATCAAAAAATAATACGTTGAGGAATGGAAAAAAAAGTCCGTTCTAACCAGTGCAGGTGTCGGTATTGTTTTGGCGAAAATGCATGTTTGATATGCAGAGCAACAAGAAATACATGTCGTGACATGCAAAACATGAAAAAGACATGACGTAACATGCAAAAAAAAAAGTTGAGGATCTTTGATTTTTTTTCCTCTTCACTAGTTTGCAATATTGCCAACATCCAGACCCCGGACAAACGGACAGTCAGGGAAATGTTCCACTATCGGGGAATCATTGCGTTCCCAACTACCTAAAATACCCCGACAAAACACACACTGCACTTTATCATTACATTGAATATAAATAAAGCCTGCCTTTGCTAAATCTTTTGCAGAGATATAAGATACAGGCCAGTTGTGAAAAGTTCTCAATCTTACCGATTCCATTTTTAGGGACTGGGATGTATACAACATTTTTTTTTTGAACAGAATAGCTTGTCGTCTTTTCCAGGTCTCCACACTCAATAACCATAGGGGAGGGTTTGATATTGTCCAGGAACAATCACTCGCTTATCAAAGACGGCTCGGTACATTATGATCTCATCCTGAGAAACGATTTTCCATTTTTTCGTTCTTCGAATTTTTCGTTCTTGTGTAAAGATAGGAACTTGAGTCAATGGCTCCGCATTGTCATTATTAATATCATTGTTCTGAATCAGCTCATCGACCATGAACTTGAGCAAATCCAAATTTATTTTTTACGAGTTTCATAATTTAAAGAGAAACCACGAATTTTTAACACAATTTGTGATGGTTTGTCAGAATTCTTTGAGGAAACACGATAACCATAATTTTTTGCTCCTGCAGTACAAAACATGTCTATCATAAATTCCTGTCCGTAGTCTTTATGGATTTCATTCGTAAGATTTTTAAGAAAATTTCCAATTGGTACATTGGATAAAACAGATGATTGTTTCTTGACAACAGCAAAAATTCTATCGGTATCACAGTAAAGAACTGATGTGCCGAATTTTTCCATTTCACGATAGAGTCTAATTCTCGCTTGAGCCGTAATAAACGCACTAATAACAACGTTTGTGTGACTTCCTAGCAAAGATCTTCAATTTGTTCAGTATTTTCGACCCATTCCAATTGTCCAATTCGATCATGAAAAAAAGTGACATTTTTAACAATTTTCGTGTCACTGAAAACATAGCCAAAATATGTTTCTGGTTTTTCTATATAGTCTGTTTTACTCTTCGTAACTCGCTGTGCAAATTTCCCATAAATCGAATTCAAACAAATCTTTGCAATGGTTCTTAATGGATGATTTTTCTGAATTTTGTAGTGATCCAAAGTTATTTCCTCATTTGGGGCGTATTCAGCGATGTACGCTTTCTTTTGATCCTCTGTCTGACAATATGATGGATAGCCATCACTTTCCTGCTTGATTTTAAGAAAAATATTTACATATTCTATAAATAAGCCTCCTTGTCGCGTTTCGGGGTCGAGCTGTGTTGTTTTTGAAAAATTCCAAACTTGAAATATTTTTTTGATCATGTAACCTTTCTCCAAAGCAAGCTGGAGTTCAAAAGTGACCCAGGCACCGTTTAAGATCCGCTCCTGATCATTGTGCTCGCACTTTGTAGAAGATTTCAACTCAACACATTTTTTACACAGTGGAAAGTATAGTTTTTTGTTGTAACGATGGGGCAATACCGGTATATAACGCCCTCTCGGTGGGAGAATACTGCATTGTACTATTCCACAAAAATTGGTAATATCAGTTGAATCAAATTCTGTTAAAATTTCGAGATACCCTAGAGGGTAAATATCCTTTTTCAATACCAATGGATACAATGAAATGAAATCTATATAAATAATTTCCTCGACCGGTTCTATCTCATGGAAGAGTTTAAAACCCGCCAAAATAAATTCAACTCTTCCGCCAAAATAACTTTGGTCTGGTATGAGAGGGGCATTATGGATAATTCCTTTACAAACTCGCTCAATTCCATGTCTGTCTTTAATCTAGTGCGAAAATCGCATTCCCACATTTCTACCACTGTGTAGCCACAGGATTGCAGTCTCTGGACATTTTCAAGTGTTAAATCAAATATATCCTGAATCGTCATACCTCGATGAGGATGAAGCATGAGTCTATTTCTGTAACATTTTTCACAACCATGCACCCAACATCCCTGAAATTGAAAAACAGTTCTGGACTTTTCCGAAAAACTGTCGATGTAAAGATGACATTCAGGAATGAATTTTTCACCTCGATTTAAAGCAGTTGAATGAATTCATTGCGTTGGCGTGATTCAAACTCTAGCCATTCAATGGCATTTTTGTAAAACCCATTATGAGGGATGAGTGCAATTGTTTCAGGTTTTAAAAATTTCGCCCGAAAAACACGATTGCAAACACTGGCTATTGTAATTCCCGTTTGAAACGGACAGCTACCTACGATTGAAGTAAAAACTTCGCGAAATTTCAAAGCCACTGCACTCAGGATCTCTACATCCAGAACGGAATAGTCGAGTATTTCTTTTTGAAAATCAAATATTTCTTTTTTTTGTTCATTGTACCATCGGATGAGTGCGTCACGCTCCTGAGGCATCATGCTACCGACATCATAATATTCTAAAGAGAGATAGGATTCTCGATAATTCTAATTTTCAGTTCGATTGAATAGATAGGGGAAATAGCCTTTTAATAGTCAACTGGTATCCAAACCAAATGTCTTGGGTAATTTTTTTAGAGCCATCGGGATAAAGGCGAACAAGTCGAGAAATCGAATATTTTTCCATTGAAGAAAAAGCAATTTGTTTCCATTATAAATAACTTTTTTTCGGTTTTTAATTACATTTCAACATGTATTGAATAATGAAATAAAATCATAGCCTCTAGCATTATGAGCAATGGCGGAAACCCGTTCATATTCAAAAGTTTCAAAAAGCCATTCACAAAAATCTCTACATGCTGTTTCTCTTTTGAAAATCCTCAGCTTTGGAGCGGTGCAGTTTTCACAATCATCTGATGGACTGTCGACACATTTCGTGCAGCAGAATTTGACTACACATAAATTAGGCATATGTTCGATACGCCCGTCGCCGAGATCTTTCTCTATGTTACATTCAAAATCATAAAATAACAGGAATTGATTCTCATCTTCCTTTTCGTTATTGGGAAGAGACACAGGCTGAATATAGCATAAATGATCGAGAGGAACGATCTTCTTACAGTTGGCGCATCTATAATGGCCGCAAAGATGGGCGGTTCCCATACTGTTGTCAACAGTAATTCCACACGTTCGACATCGGTGGAATTGCAAATAAGAATGCCCTTTGTGCTGAAAATACTTTTGTGATTTTTCAAACACTTGGCAGATTTGAAAAATCGATTACAGATCTCACAGCAAACATAGTTCTCGACAGAGCAATAACCTCCTGATTTTTTACATGCAAAACAAATTTTGGGACAGGTGTGTCCATCTTTGGCATTGTATTTCTTGAAACAAGTTATGCAAAAATATCCACAGTTATAAAAAGCTGTCAAACTTGTTACAACGGCGAAATGTTCATTGTAATGAAAAAGAATTAACTTTTTCTCGGCCGGTGGACCTACGAAAAACGCCTGATCCCCCATTTCATGAGAAATGATGATAATTTGGTAGGTAGCATTTAAAAACGTTTGAAATTTTTATATTTCTGGTATCTCACAGGAGCTCCGAGGGACATCTGCCTAGCGGTGAAGTTCAACAGCCTCCTTCTGTTGAAAAGAATTACTCCTTCTGATCCTCCTAATGGCTGGAGAATTAATAATTTTAGCCCTAGCAATGACGAATGCCCTGGCCAGACATAATTTATCGAAACGATTTGGAATTGGGATGATGCATCTCTTATTTTTTATCCATTCCTCGACATGAAGTTTACTTTTATCTTTTAATCTTCCGCCCTCAGGCAGTGAAACACAGGTTATCTTTACAGATAAGGTACTAGCCCAATCAATTCTTTTTCCTGATTGTGCTAACAATTCTATAACTTCAAGAATAGATTCGGCTTTAAATCTTTCTTTGCAATGAAAGTTAAATAAGCAGCCGACTCGAACTGCTCACTATTTATTTGAATACCAATCATATCATTAGGAAGAAATTCTGCAGTGAGTTGTTGTATTAATAATTCAAAGAGGCACTCGACAACAAACATTAAATTCAATTTTCGACCTTCTGCACTCTTTGCTCTTATTTCCTCTAGCGAGGGACAGGAGAGCGTTACTTCATACTGAATCCTTAACGTTCTATAGCGCCGAATGTAGTGACGATCAATAACGCGTTTTTCATTAATGAAACCTAACAGCCAATTATCAAATTCACTAATTTCATTTGCTGGCAGTGGTTTGGATGTATCTTCCTCCGAACTCAGAGATTCGTCCTCAGAGTCGCTTAGAAGTGTATTAATATCGAACCCCATCTATTTGCAATATCTTCAAAAATTTTATTTGTGTTTAACGGTTCGGGTGCAATTTGTTTCGGATCAATATTCCACCTTTCAGCAATTGATTGGACGGTTGGCGCAGACTCATTATCAGAATCAGGCTCGACTGTTGATATTCTAGGTATAATTTCATCTGGATCGAGATGCCATTGGTCCGCAATGGTTTTTATTTCTCTATCTGAGCTAGCTGACATGATATGGGGTTCAATGTACTTCTATCTGATTCATTTTTTTAAATGCTTTATTAAGGAGTTAATCTGATTGACTGATTTATTCACTGACGAGCTCATTTTTTTCAAAAAAAAAAGGAAAGTACATTGAGGAAAAGAAAAAAAACAATAACTGAAAAATAGATATGTGACTTACAAGGTTTTTTCACGCCTTTTATAATTCGTTCAAATGCTTGTTGAGATCTTGGGCATCGCTGAACATTGCAGGATCAATGCTGGAATCTATGCCTTGGGAAAAATCAAACTCGATGTTGCTGTCCGATGCTTGAACGGGTGCTCTTCTTGGATCGGTGGGTGCCACTGATGCTTGTTTAGACGTAGACATTTTCAACTTGCGAACTGGAGCGCGACGAATTCGCTTGACAGGTCCAGCAGCACTAGGTCCTACGGCAGGAGCTGTTGATTAAAGGACAGTGATTGGAGTGATAGGAAAAGTCGGATTTTAGGAGGATTGTGGAGGTTTAGTTATGAGAGCAGATTGAAGAAGAGGAGCTGAATAATTGCTGACTGCAGTTGTAGGTGTGGATTGTGAGGAACATCTCATAGTCTCCTTTAGAGATTGAATTAGGCAGGGTAGCTCATCAGTGAGGAGCTGTGAATAAGTATACCATTGGCTGCTATTAATGGTAATTTGTTTACCATCACGGCTGAAATTTAAAAGAGCCTGTTTTAGAATGGGATCATAAGTTATGGTCAGCACTCTTTCATTTGTGAGATTCAGCACCTTTTTGGATCGAGATGACCATCATTGTACATAATTTCCACTGTTGCTGCATAATGATTAATGTCGACAGCAGAAAACGCTAAAATCTGCATGTCCTTCTCCGAAAGCGAAACTCCCTCGGAAGTCGGAACCAGAGAAGATCCAGTATAGAAAAATTTTCTTAAATTCACTAACAGAATATCCTAGTACGGACCCACTCGAAGGTATATTCCATTTCCAAGGTTCAAAAAATCTGAGGGTATCTAATGAAAAATGATGGCCAATGAGAATTTTTTTAGAAGAAAAAAAAGAAAGAAAGAAAATAAAAAAGAAGGGATGAGGAGGATTTGGGAAGGTGATAAAGAAAAAAAAATAAAAGAATATTCCTTTTTTATAATAACTCGTCTTTTTTTTTGGAAAATCGACAATTCGATAAATAGAAAAAAAAAGAAATAACAAATTTATATTACCTGGGCTGGAGCGACATGGCGCATCACAAGTTCAAATCTCTGCTGTAAGTCGACCGGTTCATAAAAATTCGCACTGGCCATTGTTTTATCTCGAGGGAAGTAGCTGATTTTTAAACTTGGGTAATATCTCGGCTGCGCTGAGCAATTTACTACCATGAGAAATAGTGAAATTATCGGAAAAACCCTGGTTTAAATACAATTTTCAGATCCATTTTTTATTGAATTCTGACTGCCAGTCTGAAAGGTGTTTCTCCAATCAAAAGAGAAACAAAATAATGCGTCAACGGCTTGATAGCTTTCAGCCAATGAGAGCTTTTCAAAATTAAAAACAACCACTCCAATGTCCAGCCCATCAGCCAATCAGAAATCATTTTTCGTTTCCAGGAGAAATTCAAAAAAGTAGGTTAACATTCCCACAATACATCATTTTTCACCATCCACAGACAAAGCAGTTTAATAAATATCAGAAAATAAATATAAAATAAAATTATTTTTACATTTATTATTTGGAAAAAAAACGAATAACAAAAAAACGTTAGTCATTGAATTCCTTTTTTAATTCTACTTAAAAAATTAAATGATAAGTTGTCTGATACAGTCATTTTTCAAAGCATTATCAAAAGAGTTTTGAAAACGAATTAAAAAAGTTGTTTAAATTAATATCAAAGGTCACAAAATTGTATCACTAGGCAGAGTCTTGATATAAAAACCTCCCATTTCAAAAAATGCTTTAGAAAGGTTTGGGCAGTGACAATTGTTATTCTCGTTTGGTGGAAAAGCAGGCTACAGCCAAATCTTTTTTTTCTTTAAAGTTCATATTTTCTAAGGAATTTTTACACAAAAAAGGAAGAAAAGCACAATTTGATTATATTTTATAAGCTTTTATTTATAAAAATCTACAAATATTTTAAACAGTTATTTTTTTTAGAAAATAAATGAAAGTCTGTTTGTTTATCTGGGTCACAAAGAGACCGTGTGATGAGGGGGAAAATTATGAATTATTCATTATGAAGCACACCTGTGTCTTCCACAGGTTTCCACCTAACCCTGACCTAATAAAATGTCTAGACAGTAAGATACCGCTTTTTTTAATTCTGATTTAAGAAAAATAATTAAGAATAAAAGAATGGAAATTAAAACAAAAACAGGAATATTTTTCGATTAAAATAAGAATTGATGTGACT
>JAFIDM010016715.1:3881-25655 GCA_023159025.1 Thereuonema tuberculata
TTCCTCTTTTTAATTAAAATCGAAATATTGTAATGTGACGTGAACCACCTGTTAATATAAAATAACTGATCCCAAAATTAATTATATTGAAATGTTTATTTTAGTGGCGAATCCTATAAAGAAAATAATTTCTTGTGAATGAAAAGTTGCTTTCCTTCCTTTTATCGAATTTGGCCAACTAGGGACCACGTAACTAGCTCAACCTGACAATGTCAGGGCGAGGCTAGTGAAATTAAAAGTTGCTTTATTATAACGGAATAAATATTCATCAATATACTCTGTGATTCGCAATGTCAAAACAACAGATTCATAATGAGATTCACCAAACTTAACTAATAATTTATTCGTCCTTTTTAAATTAAAAATGAACTGTTGTAATGTTATGACGTGCACCATTTTTTAGTATAAAAGAACTGATCTGTTTTTAAATCCTTTGTGCAATATGTGATTACATATCCGTGTGATATTTGTGAATTTCTTACAAAATTTTTCTTTTAACTAAGAAACAATTTATTTTCGTTTTTGGTTCGTTATTGGAATAATCTGTCTTCCAAAAATTATTTTCATTAGATTACAAAAAAAAATGACCGCAAAGATTGGTTAATCTGAAGAAACGATTTTTGCTTTCAGGGAAAAAGAAATTTATATATACAGTAAAACCTCGTTAAGTCGTCACTCAAGGGACGAAACATTTTTGACGACTTAAGCGGAAAGACGACGTAAGCGGAGTGAGAATTTTTGATACAAAAAAAAAACAAAAACAAGAAACAAAAAAAAAAACATTGTATTTTCATGAATTGCTATAAGATTCGGTGAGAAAAACAAGATTTTAAGAAATCAATACATACAAATGAATGACAGTAAAGTAATAAAAAAAAATGTTATCACATTTTATTTTATTTTACTTTACTACATTAAAATAATCCAACAGTGTTGGTTGATGAAAGCTGCTGCTTCTCCACAAATAGTTTAAAAGAAAGGCAATATCTGTCTCTGAAATGTTCCAGCCAACCATTGTTGCCGTCGAAATCTTCAATGTTCAACTCCTTAGCAATTTCCATAGCTTTTTCTTTGAGGATCACGGCAGAAATCGGCATATTTTGCGATCTGACATGTTTTCGTCATCGAACTAAAGTTTGGTGAATCTCATTATGAATTTCTTTTGCTTCATTATGAATCATCACATTTCATGGCTACTGCTTTTTTCCGTTTTCTAAAGCAAAGTTTTCATCAATTAGTTAAAGTAATGTCATATTTATACTATTTGTGAATTTCTTAAAAAATGTATTTTTTACATTAGGTAATTGTTAAATCATCATCAATCATTTGAGACCAAGCGTTTACTAAATTACATTCAAGAACTGCTGTTTCAGATGACTGGAGTAGTGAACAGTAAATAACGAGATGTCAATACGGAGGTCATTACAATTAATAGTGAAAAAGAATATCGTACTTTCGAAAAGAATTAAATAAAAAATATACAATAAAAATAAAACAGGAAAATTTAGATGGTGGCATCCTCCAGCGAATACTTGGTCCAAACCATTATTGTTTATATAATGGGTCACTTGTGTACTTGTTGTATTAGTTTTAATTTTTGGAGTATTATTCTCTTTTTCACCATTAAGTCAAAATCTTCATCTTTATGGGATGTCTCATTGAAATAAACAGTTTAGTGAGTTATTTTCCCTAGCTTATTGAAAAAAAATAAGCGTCTTAGTCAGCCAGAATGTCAGTCGTAAACGCAATGTCTGCTTATGTACTTAAACTTAAATATTCCTGGATTTATATTCATAGTATTAATGGTGAAAAAGAACACCGTACCTCCAAAAATTAAAAGCAAAACAATAAATACAGAATAAAATATCTTCAAAAATTAAAGGTTTCCACCATTGGCAATAATAACGTAATTATTAGAATAATGTCTTCTCAATTCTAAAGAAAATATTTTCAACACTTTTTCATATATATATATATATATATATATATATATATATAGTAAACCCTCGTTAAGTCGTGACTCTGTTTAAGTCGTCGTTTTCCTTTGGTCCCGACAAAGTCTCCTACACAATAATGTAATATAACCATCCTTTACACGTCACCAAATTTAATTCTACTCCTGATAACTCGTCACCCTGAAAAAAGGCCAAAAGCATCTTTCTTCTCCGTTTTGCATGCCTTCTTGTTGCCTTTTCAACTCTGCACCCTTCACTTTAATAAATCCAAGCCTTTACGGGGAATTTTCGACCTGCCTGTCACTTCAATCTTTTCCTATCCCTTGGGGTGGGATTTGGGCTCTTGTAATCTCGCTGCTAATCATTCAAAGCACACTTCTCGCTTTTCTCTGTCGAGTGTAGATGTTTTTCTTGACCGCTCCTTAGTGATACTTCATTTCATAGCGAGTAAGCCCCGCTGTAAAGGCTATTTTATCTCTTGCAATTTCGTGGTTAGATTACGTTTTTAACATGCCAGGTAACGAAAACTTTCCTCGTTATCTTTTAAAGAAAAAAAAGACTTAATTGCATATTTTGAAAAATCAAATGTTTCGAAATCAGCTTTTGCCAAAGAACACCATATTCCCAGGACTATATTAAACAAAACTCTTTCATCGAAACAAGTAATTGAAGAAACTGATTGCAAAGACTAAAGAAAGAGAATGAGGAAATCGAAGTTTGACGAGATCGAGGAGGTTTTAGTTCGATGCCTAAAACAAGCCAGATAGCAAATTGTGCCGATTTCTGTCGTGATTCTCAAAGAAAAAAACTAAGGAAATTGCTAAAGTGTTGCACATTGAAGATATCGGCGGCAGCAATGGTTGGCTGGAACATTTCAAAGACAGACATTGCCTTTCTTTTAAACGATTTGCGGAGAAGCAGCAGCTTTCATCAACCAACACTGTTGGATTGTTTTAATGTACTAAAGTAAAATAAAATAAAATGTGGTAACTATAAAAAGTGTTTTTTTTTTATCATTTTCCTGTCATTCATTTGCATGGATTGATTTCTTAAAATCTTGTTTTTCTCATCAAATCCTACAGAAATTCATGAAAATACTGTGTTTCAGTGTTTTTTTTTATCAAAGATTCCCACTCCGCCTAAGTCGTCACTCTGCTTAAGTCGTCAAAAATGTTTGGTCCCTTGAGTGACGACTTAGCGAGGTTTACTGTATATGAAAAAGTGTTGAAAATATTTTCTTAAGAGTTGAGAAGACATTATTCTAGTAATTATGTTATTATTGACAATTTTTGAAGTTATTTTATCATGTATTTATTGTTTTGTTTTTAATTTTTGGAGGTACGGTGTTCTTTTTCATTAATACTACGAATATAAATTCGGGAATATTTAAGTTTAAGTACATAAGCAGACATTGTTTATATGACTGACATTCTGACTGACGAAAATGGTTATTTTTTTTTCTATTTTTTTCAGCCAGGAGACGTGAGGATTCATAAGGGCGTAAAGGAAATTTATAATGTGATTCACCAAACTTCACTAATAATTCATTTTGTTTTTTAATTAAAACTGAACTGTTGTAATGTTGTGACGTGAACCATCTCTGAATATGAAACAACTGACCTATTTTTTAATCCGATGACAAATACATTAACAACTGTATAAACAGACTGGTTTTATTTTATTTTATTTTATTTTTTTATTTTGTTTTATGTTTACATGTATTAAAAAAATCATGAGTAATTCGTTTGAAAATCTTAGTAATATCTAAATCATACAATACACATGATGAATACTGTTCGAAAGTGAATCGTCCTGTCTATGTGAAGAAGCAATCTTTTTTATTTGTAAATGAACCTTATGATTAGGATATTCCTAATCATAAGTCCTTATGACAAATGCAATAACGTATCAATAAGGACTTTCTACGTAGTTTCTGCGAAATGAAAGGAAGTAATGTTTTTTTCTGTATTATCATAGTTCTTTAAAATTGAAGTTTCGGATATGATTAAAGATAAAAAAAATTTTTTTCGTAAATGATAAAATGGATTTGATATAGCATTTACTACGAAAATATGTTGAAAATATTTCCTTAAGAATTGAAATCGTGAAATACTCGTATTTATGTTTAAGAACATAGTAAGATTGTTATCCTTACTCACAGAGAAGCATTTTTTTAATACAGAGAAATAAATTTGCCGACATTTTTATTTCAATGACAGATTCCATAAAATATTGAGTTGACAGTTACCTAACTGAAAGCAATAATTTTTTAAATGTTGTTATAATTATTTTATAAGAAATTAACAATACTACATAGATGACATTATCTTACCTAATTAATGAAAATTTTGCTTTAGAAAACGGATAAAGGATTCCCGAGGAAACTATTGATTCAGACATGTGAGTTTTTTTCAATAATATCTCTGGCATATATTAATAATAGTAATAATAATAATAATAATAATAATAATAATAATAATAATAATTCATTCCTCTTTTAATTAAAATCGAAATATTGTAATGTGATGTGAACCATCTGTTAATATAAAATAACTGATCTGAGTTTTTTACAACAATATCTCTGGCACATTTTAATAATAATAATAATAATAATAATACACACTACACTACACTACACTACACTACACTAGCTTTAGGGTAGGCTAAAGGGTCCAACCATCCATGATGAGAACTCGTTCTAATGTAGATCATGCTGCATCGGGTGTGGCGCAGGATAAAGTCACCCGCGTTCGGGGGTTAGGCAGAGGCCTCTGTTCGAAAAACATGCTACAGTCTCCCGCAGGTGGTGGTGGAGAAAGTGGCACCCCATCCTGTAGTATGGCTACCACAATGCCCGGGCAACACCATCCAGCCCGAACAGTCGGAAGTGTTTCGTCTGTGTGAGAGCAGGCGACCACCAAGACTGGGAAACCACGCCAGCGCATCCGATGGTCACCACAGATGAACCAGGATCTTATGCGCGACTTCTACACTGTTACACAGTTACGGGCTCAACTCACAGGATACAGACAGGCACTACACCATGCATTCACCACACGTTATCCATCGTTAGGGCTTAGCGAACAGCGAGTAGCGGATCAGCGACGTTCTATAGTAGTAAACAATCTTATTCTCCCATGCATACTGGCACAAATTAGGGAAGAGGTCGCTGAATCCACAGGACACCACACCCCACCCAACCAGAAGACATTACCTTCATGGCAAACACAGAAGCCTCAGAAGCCTCTACCCCTCAGTCCACATTCCCCATTCCACAATCAAACAATACCACATACGTACCACTGCACGGTCACAAGAATACATCCCCCCCTTGGAGACGTCGCCTTGAAGGCCTGCATCAGCGACCTTAGAGGAGACATAGCCAGGCTCACACAATACTGTGCAGGAAACAAAACAAAGAAAATTATTTCCCAGGTCAGGAAGATATTCAAGCACATAAACACTCGCCCCTCACACTCAAACCATCATAACCAGGTTCAGGAACATCTCGACACACTAAAACAAAAACTCAGTGCACTTGCAAAAAGATTACAAAGATACAAACAGTGCACTCTACCCAAACAACAGAACAATACTTTCCAATACAATGAGAAAAAATTCTATAGATCCCTTTCATCTCCCTCCACTGCACCCAACACAAACACACCCACCAGCGAGGCATTACATGAATACTGGTCGTCTCTGTGGTCCAACCCCATCCCCCACAATGACAAAGCACCATGGATCACAGATGAAGAACAACGCGCTGAACACTTACCCTTCATGCCCTTCCATGATATTACTCTCGCAGACATACAGACAGCACTAAAACATGCACACCACTGGAAGGCTCCTGGTGCAGACGGCGTTCAGATCTTCTGGATCAAGAGGTTCACGTCCCTGCATGGGAAGCTAGCTGTTGCACTCACTGACGTAATCCAACACCCAGAACATATACCTCTTTTCCTCACACAGGGTGTCACTTACCTACAGAGCAAGAACACTGAAACAGCACACCCTGCAAATTACCGTCCAATCACTTGCCTCCCCACACTTTACAAACTCTTCACCTCCTGCCTTACAGACAAAATTTACACACACATCGAGACACATAACATTCTTTCCGAACAGCAGAAGGGCTGTCGCAGAAATTCCCAGGGTTGTAAGGAGCAACTCCATATTCACACTGTAATCCTGCGCCAGGCGAGCGCGACGAATAGGAACTTACACATCGCGTACATCGACTACAAGAAGGCATTTGACTAAGTCCCCCATTCCTGGCTTTTGCACACTCTTCAACTCTACAAAGTACACCCCAAGATCACGGCATTCTTGGATGCCACGATGAAGAGTTGGAACACAACATTACACCTACGCACCTCCAACACGTCCATCACCACAGTCCCCGTTCCCATAAGGAGAGGTATTTTCCAGGGAGATTCCTTGGTCCTCTTTGGTTCTGCCTCGCCTTGAATCCATTAAGCCACATGCTAAACAACACAAAACACGGTTATAGGCTTACCTCAGGCACTCTGACACTATACAAAATCACACACATACTCTACATGGATGATATTAAACTCTACGCCACAAACAACGCACAACTTACTAATTTACTACAAGTCACAACACAGTTCACCAAAGACATTGGGATGGAATTTGGAATCGACAAATGCCGTAAGCTACATATAACACGCGGGAAGACTACGAATTTGGAGGGTATTGAACTGGACCATGGGTTGGCCATCCAATCCATGGAAGAGGGAGAGACCTACAAGTACCTGGGCTTCCAGCAAGCGCGCGTCATTGACAACGCAAACTTCAAAAATGCACTCAAGAAACCATACTGCGCTCGCGTTCACAACATCCTCAAAACACAACTCAATGCCAGAAATAAAATTAAAGCCATTAACACTTATGCCGTCCCCACACTAACATATTCGTTCGGCATAATTTCATGGACAAACACTGAACTCGAAGCACTACAACGCACAACACGCACGACATTCACGAAACACAACATGCACCACCCCAAGTCCGCTACGGAAAGGATGACTCTTCTCCGCAAGGAGGGAGGCCGAGGACTCATCAATCTCATCACCCTACACGAAAAACAAGTACACACACTTAGGGAACATTTCCACCAAAGAGCACAACACTCCTCACTCCACTCAGCCATTGTCAAGGCTGACACACACTTCACACCCCGGACCTCGCAAACCCTTCTCTAATACTCACCACTCCCGACACCCACACACAGGAACTGCGTGAATCATGGGCTCGTAAGGAACTCCATGGCAGACATCGCCACGAACTCAGCCAACCTCATGTCGACATGGAAGCGTCGAACAGATGGCTGATAAGTGGTGAGCTGTCTGGGGGGACAGAAGGGTTCATGATCGCGATACAGGACCAAGTCATCCCCACACGCAACTAAAAGAAACATATTCTACACGATGCAAACACACACGACGACAGATGCAGGAAATGCCACACTACACATGAGACGATCGACCACATAATATCAGGCTGTCCCCTTCTGTCCCAAACAGACTACCTCCACCGACACAATCAGGTAGCGTCAATCGTTCATCAACAGCTAGCACACAAACACTCATTTATTAAGAACACGGTCCCATACTACAAGTACACACCACAAAGCGTACTAGAGTCACCCTCACATAAGCTGTACTGGGACCGTCCCATTCACACAGACAAAACTATACATCACAACAGACCTGACATTACACTTGTTGATAAGGTCAACAAACAGACCTATCTCATTGATATTGCAGTTCCCATCAGCAAGAACATGCAAAAAACTCACGCTGACAAGATAAGTAAATACACAGACCTAGCACATGAGCTCCAGAAGCAGTGGAGGCAGGACCGAGTACGTGTTATACCCATCATTCTGTCCGCTACCGGTCTGGTGCCTCACACATTGCATCACAGCCTCAGCACACTAGGACTTCATAAAAACATTTATGCACAACTCCAGAAGGCTGTGGTACTCAACACAACACGCATAGTTCGGAAATTTATGGACACAAGCACACATCCCTAACTATTCCAACCTTCTTTTTTTTTTTTTTTTTTTTTTATACACTTGGCAGTATGTGCTTTGGTCCTTGACCCGCCATATTGTCTTATCTTGGAAAACCCATGGTTTGAAACTTTTTTCGATATAATAATAATAATAATAATAATAATAATAAGCCCCCATGGACCCTACATCCTCGTGGTGGGGCTGGGAACTACACTAGTTTCAGGGTAGGCTAAAGGGTCCAACCATCCATGATGAGAACTCGTTCTAATATAGATCATGCTGCATCGGGTGTGACGCAGGATAAAGTCACCCGCGTTCGGGGGTTAGGCAGATGCCTCCGTTCGAAAAATATACTTTAGTCTCCCGCAGGTGGTGGTGGAGAAAGTGGCACCCCATCCACAATGCCCGGGCAACGCCTTTCAGCCCGAACAGTCGGAAGTGTTTCGTCTGTGTCAGAGCAGGCGACCACCAGCACTGGGAAACCACGCCAGCGCATCAAATGGCCATCGCAGATGAACCGGTGTCTTATGCGCGACTTCTACACTGTCAGGGACTCAACTCACAGGATACAGACAGGCACTACACCACGCATTCACCACACATTATCCATCGTTAGGGCTCAGCGAACAGCGGGTAAAGGATCAGCGATGTTCCATAGTAGGAAACAATCTTATCCTCCCATGCATACTTGCACAAATTAGGGAAGAAGTCGCTGAATCCAACCACAGGACACCAAACCCCACCCCACCAGAAAAACCATTATGGAAAACACAGAAACAATCTCTGTGTTCAAAATATCCTCAAAACACAACTCAACGCCAGAAATAAAATTAAAGCCATCAACACTTTTGCCGTCCCCAAGTAACATATTCGTTTGGTATAATTCCATGGACAAACGCCGAACCCGAAGCACTACAACGTACAACACGCACTACATTCACGAAACATAATATGCACCACCCGCTATGTGCATATATGGTCCGCTATGGAAAGGATGACTCTTTTTCGCAAGGAGGGAGGCCGAGGACTCATCAACATCATCATCCTATATGCAAAACAAGTACACACACTTAGAGAACACTTCCACCAAAGAGTACAACACTCCGCACTCCACTCAGCCATTGTCAAGGCTGACACACACCTCACACCCCTGGAACTGGAAAACCCTTTCCAACACTCACCACCCCTAACACCCACACTCAGCAGCTGCGTGAATCATGGGCTCGTAAGGAACTCCGTGGCAGACATCACCACGAACTCAGCTAGTCTCATGTCGACATGGAAGCGTCGAACAGATTATAAACAAGTGGCGAGCTGTTTGGGGTGGCATCCTCCAGTGAAGACATATTATATGTTGTTCATATAATTTTTGGTATATTGGAGTGTTTCTTTGGACACTTAAGGAAATTCTGTTGAAGCAGAATTTTTCTGATTTCTGTTTATTATATACTTGTTGTATTAATTTAAATTTTTGGAGTATCCTATTCTTTTTCACCATTAAGTCAAATCTTCATCTTTATGGGATGTCTCATTGAAATAAACAGTTTAATAAGTTATTTTCCCTAGCTTATTGAAAAAAAATAAGCATCTTAGTCAGTCAGAATGTCATTCGTAAATGCAACGTCTGCTTATGTTCTTCAACTTAAGTATTCCCGGATTTATAGTCGTAGTATTAATGGTGAAAAAGAACATGTACTCCAAAAATTAAAAACAAAACAATAAATAAAGGATAAAATATCTCCAAAAATTAATGGTTTCCACCATTGGCAATACTAACCTAATTACTAGAATAATATCTTCTCAAATCTTAAGAAAATATTTTCAACACTTTTTCATAATATATGTTATCCGAAATCCTTTTTAGTACTTAGAAAAGAAGTGAACATAATTCTGTGCTAAAACATAAATTTATGGGTGACACATAATAATTAAAAAAAATAAAATAATAAAAAGATGAACTACATTATTGTAAGGAAAAATAAAAAAAAGTTAGAAAAATAAGAAGTAAAAAAAACACGCAGACATTCAGAAAAAAGGATTAAGAGAAAAAAAAAGCAGTAGGTATACGGATTTGAATCGACAACTTCCAGCATATGAGTCCGGCACCTTTAACCCATCAAGGTGTAGCTGATAATTGAAATTAGATGGTTGCACTTGTAACATTTCATCAAGTAACGGATATCAAATGACAACAATGCCAAATATCTCGAATATTAGGGAGTTTGGCCTCTGAAAATACCCCACTCCTACGTTGTTTGCGCCTCTGAATACGATGGTGTAATCTGGTTGCCGATCTGACCTTCCGTTCGGGAGTTGTCACGGAAGGTTTTTATAGACAGGACAAACGCAATAGCTACCGATTTTGGTCGAAATCACGATAGATCCCAAATCGATAGTTTCTTTATAATCACATTCAAAACTTCAAATTGAAAGAAATGTAACGAAAGAAAGAGTATGAAGAAAACTTACAGAAAAACTATTAATTTCATTCCGCTTCACAGAAACCAAGTCAAAAGTTCATTTTGATATGTTATTATATTTCTCATCTGCATCACAAAGCACTTTTTCCTTTAAAAAAAAAACCAGTTTACTTGACACGGATGTGATTGTATTTGTCATCGGTTTCAAAGATAGATCATTTCATTTATATTAACATATGGCTCACAACATTACAATAGTTCAATTTTTATTAAAAAACGAATGTATTTATATTCTTATTAAAATAACCCAGAGATTTTTAAAGATAACCCAGAGGTATTGTTTTACGTAATTGCTAGAATATCTTTACAAGTTTTCGTAATATAAGCTATCTCAAACTTATTTTCTTTTTTTTTTTGAAAAACATATGTTGAAATATTACGTATTTTTGATAAATATAATTATAAATATGGTATTATGTCATTAAGAATCACCAAGGTTGTTGGTTAATATTTATTCCGTTTCCTAAAGCAAAGTTTTCATCAATTAGATAATGTAATGTCATCTATCTACTAGTTTTGAAATTCTTATAAAATAATTCTTTTAAATTAGTTAATTGTTGAATCATCATGAATGGTTTAGACCAAGTATTTCCTGGGTTACATTCAAGAACTGCCCTTTCACGCTTTTTAGCGATCATTAGCTCGAAGTAGTTCTCAGTAAACAATGTGATACCACGTTGTTATTAACATTCGGTCACTACATGGTAAAAAAGAAGACTGTATCTTCGAAAAATTAAGAATAAAACAATAAAAACAGAATGGAAATAAAGCAGGAAATTTCCTTTACCGGCTTCAAACGAATTTCTTCATGCATTAAAAGAAACCCCAATACACCTGAAATAAATTGTAATACAAAGGTTAAGACCATTTTCTAAAGCAAAGTTTTCATTAATTATATTGGACATTTCAGTTTTGAATTTTTATTAAATAATTTGTTTTAAATTAAATAAAAAGATGAAGTACAATAACGAAAGGAAAAATAATAAAAAAATTTAGAAAAATAAGGAGGAAAAAAAAAAACACATGCAGACTTTCACGAAAAAGATTAAGATAAAAAAAAACCGTAGGTTTACATATTTCAACCTACATCGTCCAGCATATGAGTCCAACACCTTTAACCAGTCAAACTATAGTTGATAATTGAAAGTAGATGGTTGCACTTCTAACGTTTAATAACGGAAATCCAATGACAACAATGCCAATTATCTCGAATATTAGGGGCATTGGTGCCTGAAAATACCCCACTCCTATGTTGTTTGCACCGCTGAATACGATGGTGGAGTCTGTTTGCCGATCTGACCTTCCGTTTGGGAGTTTTTACAGACGGTCTAATACACAGATCTAATACAAACGCAATAGCTACCGATTTTGGTCGAAATCACAATAGATCCCAAATCGGTAGCTAAAAATATGTTTCTTTTTAATAACATCCAAAACTTCAATTTGAAAGAAATATAACGAAAGAAAAATTATGAAGAATAACTTACAGAAAAACTCATTAATTTCCTTCCGCTTCACAGAAACCAAGTCAAAAGTTCATTTTGATATGTTATTATATTTCTTATCTGCATCACAAAGTACATTTTCCTTAAAAAAAAGCCCAGTTTAGTTGACGCGGATGTGATTGTACAGTAAAACCCCGTTATTACGCTCGTCAAGGGACCATGACCTACGAGCGTAATAAGCGGGATAGCGCTATAGACGGGTAATGATATATTAATGGGGAAACATGTAGACACCATTTTACAGGAAAGATACTTGATTCTGAAATAGATGTAGTGCAAATGTGAGCTTATTTCCTATTGAAAAAATCTTTGATTGGGGTTTGCCGTGTGTGTGTGCTCCTGTTATGAATTATGACATTTTCAATGTGGTTCAAATAACTATTAACATCAATTGATACACCACTAAGAGCAACACTAATATATTTTCGGAGCAGATTAAGTGCACTGCCCGCTATTTCACGCGCCTTTTCTTGAATGATTGGGCCACTTAATGGCACCGATGCATCACGGGACTGATGAATCCATTCAATTAGAAGTTCCTCGGCATCTTCATATTTTCCACACTTTACTTTTTTACGTTTGCAACCACCCTTCGCTGCATTGGTAATTCCATTCTTATATTTTATTATTGTTCTCAGAGTGGATGAGGGAATTCCTAGAGATTCTGCGAAATCCTTCTGACTTAGTGTAGAATTCTCGTCGTACTTACGGAGAATTTGCAATTTTTCACTTATAGAAAGGGATTTCCGCTTCGATATTTTGCACTAACTTACTGTATCACAGACCCGCACTTCAAAGATTTCAAAGATTCCCTCCTACCAGGGAAAGAAAAGGATCTTTAGTGTTATATTTCTTTTCGATACAAAATTTTCGATATAAAAAAAGCGCTACAAGCGGGATTTGAAGCGTTATAAGAGGGTAAAAGTATACAGAGTTACATAGAAAATTCCAGGGACCGTATGAAAGGAACGTAAAGAACGGGATAGTGCCATAAGCGGGAGCGTAATAACGGGGTTTTACTGTATTTGTCATCGGTTTCAAAAATAGATCATTTCCTTTATATTAACATATGGTTCCCGTCACAACATTACAATAGTTCAATTTTTATTACAAACCGAATGAATGTATATTGTTATTAAAATAACCCAGAGATTTTAAAAGATAACCCAGAGATACTGTCTTACGTAATTGCTAGAATAATATCTTATTTTTTCGTAATATAGGCTATCTCAAACTTATTTTCTTTTTTTTCTTTTTTTTGAAAAAAATATGTTCAAATCTTAGTTAATTTTGATAAAGATAATTATGAATATGGTATTATGTCATTAAGAATTATCACGTTTGTTGGTTAATATTTATTCCGTTTCCAAAAGCAAAGTTTTCATCAATTAGGTAATGTAATGTCATTTATCTACTATTCGTGAATTTCTTAAAAAATAATTGCTTTAAGTTAGTTAATTGTTAAATCATCATCAATGGTTTAGACCAACAATTTACTTAATTACATTCAAGAACTTTCACGCTTTATAAGCGATCATCAGCTGGAAGTAGTTCTCAGTAAACAACGTGGTATTAACATGTCGATCACTACATGGTAGAAAAGAATACATTCGAAAAATTAAGAATAAAACAATAAATACAGAATAGAAATTTAAAACAGGAAAATTCAAGTACCGGCATCTTTACGCTTCAAACGAATTTCTTTAAGCATTAAAAGAAACATAATATACCTGAAATTGTATTAACAAAAAAGGTTAAGACCGTGTTCTAAAGTAAAGTTTTCATTAATTCTGTTTGACATTTCAATTATGAATTTTTTATTAAATAATTTGTTTTAAATTAAGTATCAGTCAAATCATCATCTTTATGGGATGTGTCACTGAAATAATCATTCCAAGAAATTGGTTTCCCGAGATTTATGAAAAAAATAAGTTTATTATTGAGTGAGGACGTCAGTTGCAAAGATAAGGTCTGGCTTCGTTTTTAAAGACAAATGTTCTACGATTTCAGTTTTTGCAGTATTTACGTAATTCTTAACAAAATATTATCAATTTCCAATAGTATCATTTGTAGATTCGATGGCAAACTTGTCAGGACTTCGAAAGAGGTATGACTGTAGGAGCTCTGAAGTTGTGTCTTTCCTCGGAAATTATGATGAAGTTCGCATTCACAAGTTCAACAATTTCAAGTGTGTAACTTCACTACAGAAATCACGGAAAATACATAAGCGGGCGAGACCGGTGTGACCGCAAAAAAGGCCTTAAATCTGGACAGCGGCACGCATTATAACATCCGGCCCAAATTGCCTCAAATAACAGTGCAGTTCAACGCTGGGCCAGCATCAAGCTTTCGAACAAAACGTTTCAAAACATTATCTGTGTTCTATGAGGTTCTGGGTGTCAATGACACCACACAACACAAAGCTCTGCACCTCGCCTGGTCTCCAGAGCATTGCCACTGGTCTCTAGATTACTGCAATATGTAGTCTGCTCCGATGAATCGTGGCTCCAAATGTTTAGAGAAATGGGCGACTCCTGATATGGCGAAACCCATGCATCCGGGATAAAAGAAATCGTCGGTGACTCTGTTACGGTATGAGATATGTTCATCTGGCACCCTTAGGACCCCTCATACATCTGCAAAGACTTCTGTAAACGGTAGCCGCAACATAGTTTTGGATCATTTGCATGAACTGAGGTTCATGTACTGCACTTACACCGACGGGTGAGGCATCTTTCAACAGGAAATTCACCACATTCAGAAGCCCGCAGTCATTCAATTGTGGCTGGAAGAGCATTCCTCCATAGTTTGCCATCATGACTTGGCTCCTCATTTGCCGGATTTAAACGCCCTTGAACACGTTTAGGATACATTTCAACGAGCTGTCCCTGCCATGAATCCATCATCAGAGGTCATTACGAAATTATGAGACGTTTTGCAGAATGCATGGTGAGCACTGTATCCACAGGACTACATAACTCTTCTGGAGTCCATGCCGTGTGGTGTTGCTGTGTTCATCCAAGCGCTACAAGGACCTACACGGTATTAGACAGGTTTCCTAGTTTTTTGAGGGCTTATCATTGTAGGGTTTAATGAGTTTTTATGAACAATGGAAGCTTTGAATGATAGGGCTGTGGAGAAAAGGAGAAAGGGATGGTAAGTCTTATATTCTCCGATCTCGATATTAATTTTATTTTTAAGGATCTCGAGTTATAAAACTCCAATATAACATTACATTGTACCAATCACGTGATTTTTGTACCAACTGGGAAAGTATCGAAGCAATCTCACAATTTCAATTTGTTTCTGAACCACATTATTGTTACTCGTACGAAGAACGGATATTCTGCTAATAATAGTTAAAACTGATGAATAAATTTAAAGAAATTACATTTATTTTATTTTAATTTGTCTTCTTCATTTAGAGAATTCGAATATTAATAGATCGTTTAGGTAATTATTCTAAACAATTTTAACTTCCGTATTTTATTACATTTCAATTAATTTATAGGAACTTTTATATATTTTCTTCTGAAGAAATGTTATTGAAATGTTCATTGTTCTTGAATTTTAAAATGCTTTAGGTTATCTGGAATGTTTTTAATATTTCCTTTTTTATTTTTATTTTATCCAAATCACCGTTTCGGAAAACAATAATTTGATGCTAGCGACATCCAAATAATTTCTTACCTTTTGAAATTTTTACAAGAATAATTTTTCTATAGGACCAAATCGATATTATTTACTAATTTTTTGAATCTTTAATAGATTATTACATAAGCGTATGAAGTGGATAACCAAGGGCCCTAACCCCACCCATACCCCGAAGTCGTAGAATATATAGATTAATCCTATTTTCTTTCATTTTGTTTTGCTCGAGAGGAAGTTGAAGAAATCTTGCTCTATTCCAATCCACTTCAACAACTTTTGATTTCATTTTTTTATCTGGTTGTTACAGGCCAATTTCCAAAATTGCTCTTCCATCCTGAAATAAAATCCTATAGACGTCGTGCATTGTTAGGTATTTACATTTGGAAACATTTCAAGAAAAACCTTTACATACTTCTTTCTAAGGAACAAATTCATTAATTCGAGACCTTCTGGTATTTTTTAAGGATTAATTTTTCTATAGGCTAAAACTACATTTTTAGTGCCTTATCTTTAACACTAATTAGATATTACATCTTTGAGTTACTTGAAATTTTCTTTGTGTAAAAATAAGTACTTTATGGAGGAAGTGAGAAAATACTTCAATATAAACTGGTAATTAAATACATTCAAATAAATAGCGAATGGTTACAATCCAATCCAATTCATCATTATTTCAATGCAAATTGGAAATATAGTATCTAACTATTTCTTCGTCAATTGAATTCAGATATGGCTCCAATGTTTTCATGAACATTATTTTTGTCAATTTAATGTGTGTATTACAGAAGATTATAATAATTAATTATATCTTATTGATACATCATTTTTTAAATATTTTAAATGTTATCCAACAATTTCGTTCTGGTTGCTCTTTTTTAATTTACCATTCTTTTTTTAACTTATTTATTTTTTTAGTTTTAGAACATCTTTCACGCGTTACTACACTGTAATAGATTTTGGAATGCTAAATTTACTAAATTTCTAACCATTTATTTGCTGTATTAATTTAATTAGTTAAGGTTTTTTTTCTACTCAATCGAAAAACGTTGTTTTATATAAAAATCCTCAGAGTAAATTGTAACGTTATTTCACTGATTTATTAATATCCACATAAATTATATTTTTAAAATTATGACATTATCAAATTCACCATATCCGGGGCTTAATACTCCAATTAAATAAAACAAGAAATGAATTCAGCGCATATCTAACCAAATTGCCTTTCTGGTTCTATTATTGGGAAGGAATCGGAACGGCCGTTTCATCCTACTTGGGACTCATCAAGGCAATGTGATTAGATTTGTGTTGAATTCATTTCTTGTTTTATTTAATTTGAATTATTTTGCAGCACGTTAAACTCTTTTAACTTAGAATAAATACTCTTTAAGCTAAAAATATCAAAATATTCGGTTTCAGTTGAAGAAACACTTGATGTATGTATGTATGTATGTTTATAGGGATATGCTTTAAAACGCACTTCCTGTTCAGACAGGATACCCTAAGGATTTATTAGAGTTTCTCTCTTAATCCAAGCAAGTTTTAAGAAGTTTTTAATTTTATTCAGATCTAATTTTCCCTTGAATCCTAATATGTGATCCAGTAATTCATCCTCTTCCCAGTTATTTGGGTTTATATTAATATTTTTTAAGAGTTCGGTTCTCTCTTTTCCGAAGCATGGACATCTTAAGATGAAATGTTTTAGAGATTCCTCTTCATTTTTATCGCAATTTAAACATATTGGCCCCTTTCAGACCATTTTTCTGTTCTTTTATTTAGCGCCAATGATCCCGTTCTGCACTGGAAAAGTAAAGAACTTCCATAGGAATTATCATAAATATCCTGATATAGGGGAGCCCTTTTATTTTTAAACCCTAATGGCAAAGTTTTGTATTTATTAATAGAATCAACGAATAGTTCTAATTCTGTACTTGATGTTCTGTACTTGATGTTAAGTCCTTGTTTTACAGCGCAGCTAAAAATAACAATTTACGGATTCGGTTTCGAGAATGATCGCTAAACAGCTATGACTGAAGTTCCAATGTATTGTTGGAGTTCATAAATTAATTATAGATTTAATCCAATTAGCTAAAAAAAAACTTAATATTAAAAATATCCAATCAATAGAATTAGCAAAATCATACTAAATTCTAAACTATAAATCCTTAACAAGATCGTAAATACAATTACTAAAGGAAATAAATTTGTGTAAGTTCATTGTTTGTAAAGCGGAGAAATGCCTACTTCAAGGTGATCTAATGGCTAAAGCACTTAGCTTGTAAAGTAAAGGATGTTTGATCGATTCTCAATATTTTTTTTTTCATTTTATTCAGTTTTGTTTGTTTGTTTTTTTGTCTTTTTATTTACTTTTTTTTCTTTTTGCTAAATTGATTTTTTTTGTATAATTTTACTTCACATTTTTTTGTTTGTTTATTTTCATGTTTAAGTTTTGTTTTCATTTTTGATTTGTTTTAGCTTTATTACTCACTGTTCGCTGTGAGAACTGCGGGAAATATTTATTAACTCAGGATCGTCAGTAAATTCATTTCTAACAGTTCGTATTTCAATTTGAAAAAAACGTTTTATGTACTTTTACCTCTAATTGAGTGCACAGAAATGAATCACAAATTTTATCCGAACGTGATGTATTTGCCTTTCCGAGGCTTATTAAGGCAAGAGGCTTGTTCCTGGAATGTGTGAAATTCTCTCCTTTTGAAATTCTTTCTTAATGCCATAAAAAGACGTCACCGATATTCCTGTCAAAAATGTCGTTTTCTGAATGACTTCATCAACTGTTAGGTGCTGTTCCAATTCTCTTGACTTATAATAAATTTTAAAATTATTTGTTTCTCACTGCTGTGAATCGATTGACCTTTACAATTACTTTTGAAATATTTATAAGGAGACATATGCAATGCAATGGGAGCTACCATGTTGAAATGAGTCCCTTAACAACATTAACAAATCGCATGTTCTTTTGTTGTGGGATCGAAAATAAACAAATCTATTAATATGAATAACTACATTAAAATATTTAATGTTTTCAAATGAACAATAATCATCTAAATTCAGGATGAAATAAAAAGAACGGTGGAACTATATTCTTCGCTGGAGAATAATGAGTTACATGCAGTAGCGTACCAAGGGGGGAGGGCGGAGGGGGCGGTCCGACCCGGGCCCCCACTTGGTAGGGGCCCTATCAACAGCCTAGGGGGACCCCACCAGCCTTATTTCCTTTTTTTTTTTTTGGTTGGTGAACAATGGAACTCCCGCCCCGGGCCCCCAAAGGCGTTGGTACGCCACTGGTTACATGGTTCTCTGACGTCACTTCAATCTTTACAACAAACTGACTGTAGATAATATGTATTAATATATTTTTCAAAATAGAAATCTTCCCTAGTCTCAAATATGATCAACTACTATTATGATCATATTATCAACCTACTTAAACACAAATTCTCCTTTCTTAGAAGTTCCAGCTATAGAATTCATATGAACATAAATTGTAGTTTCTCAAAATTACTATTGGAATGGCCAAAAAGTTCGTTCTGGGTTGGTTTTTTTTTTATGCAGAATGGCTCTAGTAGCGTTTAAGTATCTTTAACTCTCATTCGACACCATTTTGTTTGATTGTATTGTTACAGCTGTCATATCAGCGTACATTTAAACAAAAACTGATCAAAATTGGTGAATTTTGTGTCGCCGATTTAATATTGAAGATGGAAAGAAAATAAATACGCAATATCGCATGTTTCTTTGACGACCAGAGAAAAACTGTTACAGCTTGGCTGGCAAGTTCTGATTCATCCACCAGACACTGCATCTTCGGATTCCATTGATTTCGATCTTTTCAAAATTCTCTTAATTCAATTCCTCGGAAGATACTAATGGCATCTAGAACAGTTTTTTTTTTGTTTTTTTTTTTGCTCAAAAAGTTTTGGGAAGATGGAATTACGAAGTTGCCTGATAGAAGGCAGAAGGTAGTTGAACAAATCTTTTGAAGACGTTGTTCAATAAAATTACTGGTAAAAATGAAAAATGTGTCTTTTATTTTTATTTAAAACCTGAACCAACCCAAAACTAATTTCTAAATAGTAAACCAAAAAGAATTAGATTAAGACTTAATTATAATAGATAAAACTGACGAATAAATTTAAAGAAAATTTCCTTTATAAGGCTGTATTTTGTCGTAATTTATCTTCTTCATTTAAAGAATTCGAATTCACTCTCTTGAATAGAGCCTGTTGACTTAATTATCCAAAACAATTAACTTTATTATTTTATGTAATGTATTGCATTTCCATTACTTTAAATGAACTTTTATATATTTTGAGAATTAAGTAAGCAAACGAAGGCACAACGCTATAAGAAAGGATTCGCACCCTGAGATGTCATCGGGAAGAGACTGGAATGGACCATTTCGTCCTTATTAGGACTCATCAGCCAGCCAAACTCCACCGAATGACAGACCCAGAAGGTGCGAGGGGTTAGCTTTCCCGGGACTTGCTCAAAATTTCTTCGGGGGGAGTTCCCGCTCTCGGGAGCGAGTCCCGGGAAAGCTAACCCCTCGCACCTTCTGGGTCTGTCATTCGGTGGAGTTTGGCTGGCTGATGAGTCCTAATAAGGACGAAATGGTCCATCCCAGTCTTTTCCCGATGACAACTCAGGGTGCGAATCCTTTCTTATAGCGTTGTGCCTTCGTTTGCTTACTTAATTCTTTGAATCATTGGGCACGTAAAATTTCTTTTCATTTTATATATTTTTTTTCTAAAGAAATGTTTTGAAACTTAATTCATTGTTCTTGAGATTTAAATTTCTTTAGTCTATCGGATATTTTTTTCAATATTAACTTCTTTTTTTTTTTATTTTCTCCTAATAATGAATGGAAAACTATGATATGATGCAAGCGATATCCAAATACAGAAAGAAAAATGCAAAAGTCTTGAAGTGGCTGCGTTTCTTTTTATTTTATTCGTCAAAGATTCGCTGGCAAAATGCATATAGAATATGTTAAATACCATTTCAAACCAATATGCGTTTAAGCCTGCATTCAACATCTTTATTTCGATTTTCTAATAATAAATATTTGTATCATTTTATGTTATTACTTTATTCATTTCCTTTAGTTAGATGACTAATAGTTTTTGCTATGAAAATAAATTATTAAATCATCAAATCCCCTAATCATTTTTCTAGTCTGTTTCTTCAGTAATATATGTCTGTTTCGTGGAATGTGATATACATTTTAATCATTATGCCTCTCCGTATCTTTTAATTCGACATTAATTTAATCTAATCCCGAATTGGTTAAAAACTTAAAATACCTATAATTATATTTTCTTTCTCTGTTAGGAGTCTGTAAAAAGCTTCTGTCTGTAAGAGGCGTGTCTGTAGCATAAATGAAAACTGTAACTGGGAAAAAAAATTAGGAATTCAAATATCTGCAATGCAGAAATGTCGCCACCTAAAATTTGGAGAACTTGAAAGCTTTCATTTCTCTCAAAAAATAATTTCTCTCGGAGGTTTATGTGAACGCGAAAAAACATCAGTGAAAAGGTAAACCATGAAAATGTGCTCGCCGATGGATATTAGGAAAACTATACAATAAAGAGATAAAAACAAAATATTATTAACACTGTAATTTTATTGAAATTTTTTTGTAATATTTAATTTTAAAGCAAATATTGGCATAGATTTTGATGTAAACAAACATACGAAAAACTCTCTCCGACTTACACAGTCCAGTCCTCTATAGATCCCAGAGTTATCAATACATAGAAAATCCGCAAGCATTAAAAAGTATTTGTGTTTAACATTAGTAATAGAAAATCCATACACTTGCTCAATTTGTTATTAAAATTACCTGACAGAAAGCACACATCAAATGGAAGAGCAAACGGCGAGCTATCTCTTAATTTAATTTTGTCCTTGAATATAACAATAAAAATTTCTTCTAAAAATAACTGTTCTGGTGACGCCCTGTCTCACTGCGGCTCTAATTTCCGCCGCAGACACCCTGGGAACTTCCAGAGTCATCCTGCGCTGATCTCTCTTTCCAGTGGAATGGGAGTGCCCGGACTGCTAACAGTGCCTTCCCGGGACCATTGCTGCAAACAGTCATACACGGTGGACGACTC
>JAFIDM010016716.1:4727-25646 GCA_023159025.1 Thereuonema tuberculata
TTATTATTATTATTATTATTATTATTATTATTATTATTATTATTATTATTATATACAATGGCTAATGCTTTACGTAATCGACTACAGTTCTTGATTCCACTGTCCTCAAGTAAAATAATAATAATACTAAGATGTTTATCTACTTGATACGCATCACATAATTTACTAACTGAAATTTCCGTGTAATGGAAATGCAATAACGTCCTTAAAACACTAATAATATTATAGTTAACACGCTTTTCAGTAATTATTATCGCTGCAATAAATATATTTAGAAGCACTATTATTCACTATCTTCAAAGGTCACACACACGCAAGAGTTCGTCTCACAAATACTATAATTCACTATAATGCAATAATGGCCTTTGCTAATATCACCTGTGTGAAAATACTATGACTTTTCCCTTCACTTGTGTGATATCTAAATAATTCACTATAGGCATTTCACTTATCTTGTGTGATATTACAATAATAACTCTTAATGGTTTTATTCACCCTTGTATGAGAACGATCTATCTTCATAATCAATATAAGATAACTAACGTTAATTATTGTGGCTTTTCACTATCACTAATTAGCTTGTGTGAAATTATAATCTTTTATAATAGCGTTTACTATCGTCAATGTCTGTTTCCAATGTACTTCGTCGGCAAAAACATCAGTTCGTAATTAATTCTCCTTCTTCAATGCAATAGCGTTGCACCCTCCAAAATGGAATTATAAAATAATTAATTACTTATAGTCCAGTCGACAGGTAGGAAAAAGTGGGTTTGGTGGAAAAAGGTCGGAAGTTAATGAAACTTTGGGATGTTGTTCAGGGATGGTTAATTAACATTTTCTCAAGTTTTTGACCTCGAGGACCCTGTGCGAAAAGAGGGGGGAGGTGGAAACTGCCAAAATTTCGACCTTTCTCCGGTTTTTCCTCAATAATTTTTTTTCCTAACGTCCTACGGCAAAAGCATCCCTATACTATTTTGTAGAGCGTTAAATTTCCTACAACTTTTACTATTCAAACATGCTTGTATTTCAATTTGTTATCGAGATATGGCGCTTCGAAAAAAATGTCATTTTTCAAAATTCGCAAAAAAATGCCCAAAAATGCCGAATTTCACCTTATTTCTTCTGTTATACCCGAATTATGATGAAATGTTGTTATAGTTATGGTTCCTGGTTACAATAACTAACTTTGGACACCCCCCCAACCCCCACCCCCCGCTCCCCACTTTCCCCACCCAACCCCAATTCACAAAAGCTAATTTTCTTCTCTGATGGAAGCCAACTATATTCACATCATGTTGTTATTGATATTAGTAACTTTTCGGATCGATACCCCCCCTCCCCCAACTACAAAATTATCCCAGGGCTGCTGGGTCATAGGTACCTATGGTATGTAAGTAAGGCTTCCGACACCCCGGTTTCACACTATCACAATATTACATTGTCGACTTACTTACTACAATTTTCACAATTCCTATGAAAAACTATGGAGGACTCACTTGTGGACGCGGTGTAAGTGATTCTGTGCTTGCTAGATGGACATTGGGCAAGCTATGCCTTCAAAGCATTTGTGAATAAATAGAATTGTTCGCTGATGCTCCCTCAGAGACATCTGAACAGCATGTGGACATGACACCAACCCGAGTAGTGAGAGACAACACGTACATTGGGAAACTGCGCGCATGGTTCACTGAACACCCCCCATTCCTTCACATCGAGGCGATAGTTTCACTGAGCACAGGAATCATTGGTCATGGCGAATTGTCACAGCACGAGAAATAGGCATATCATACATGAAGAAACTGGTGGGGGGAAATTTTGAGGAACTCAAACTGAAACGGAAGGATAAGGTCGTGACTCTCGCTTCCGTTGCCTGCTCGTTGAAAATTGCTGGTAAAAAATTCACTGTCGATCCTCTCACTCTCTTCCAGCGTGTCTGCATAGCCAAAAAATCTGAAGAAGATCTGAAAGAACTCTTCAAGTTTGAACTCGCACCCTTCCCCGTATCACTCTTCAATGAGGAGGGAATGCGCAAGGAAACAAAGTCTGCAATGTACTCACTCTTCACTCCTATAGAGGAAGTCAATCTTGGCAACAGGAAATGTAACGTGATTGATGGAGGATACCTGTTACATAAAGTGGTGTCGAACAAAACTCCCACAACCACATTCGAGATGCTGTGCTCTACGTACATCAACTATGCGCAGAGACACTTTGGTAGCAATGTGATTGTTGTATTTGATGGATACCCCACTAACGCCGGCTATTAAAGCACCAAAGCCGCAGAACGAGTTCGCCGTTCTGCATTACAATTAGCAACCAAAGTCGTGTTCTCCTCATCTATCATGGTGACCATAGCACAAGAAAAGTTCTTGGCAAACAATCACTATAAGAGCGCATTCATTTCGATGTTGATGACACGAATGGCGGATGCTAGCATCGAAGTGAAGCAGGCATATGAGGCTGCAGACGTGATGATCGTCAACACCGCCATATCCAAGGCCAGCGAATTCGACAGTATCATCATTACTGCTGAAGATGTGGACATACTTATTCTGTTGACAGCATTAGGTATGTCCACAAAAAACATCTATCTTCAGAAAAGTGGAAGAGGTGTCTTCTACTCGTAAAATTCCTGCTCCTTTCCCCTCAAGCACATACTTTTTCTTCACGTAGTGAATGGTTGTGATACCACGTCAGCACCGTATGGATTGGGGAAGAACAAAATTTGCAGCACCTACATGAAGAATACCTCCCTCTCTGCAGCAGTGGCTGAGTTTCTCACACCAAACGCTACTCCTCAGCAGATCAGCGACGCTGGAGAAAAGTTCATTGACAATGACAACCTCGACGACCTGCGGTACCGATTATTCACACGATCAGTGACGAAGGCTAAATTGCAACTAGCCCGCCTACAACCAACAAGGGACGCTGCCAATTACCACTCCCTCCGCACTTACCAGCAAGTACAGGCGTGGTTAGGCAATGAACTTCTCCCATCAGTTTGGGGCTGGAGCCTAACCACGCGAGGGTACTACCAATCCCCACAACCAGAAATGCTGCGCCGGATGACATCCTTCAGATTGTTTCCTGCAAGTGCAGCAAAGGCTGTAGCACCGGAGCTTGCAGCTGCAAGAAAGCAGGTCTCCTGTGCTCAGCAATGTGCAAGCACTGCACAGGCCACTCATGCGAAAACGCCCCCGCAAATGATTTGAAAAAGGAGGACTCACCACACATAGTAAATGAATACGATGACGGCGAGGATGTCATTGACAGCTTGATCGCTCAGGAGGACGACGAGTTGTTAGAAGCAGAATCAACGGCTAAGAAATCCCGACATGAACTGTAATGAGTACAAATGAGTACCTACTATGATATGTACATGTTTATATGAGTACCTTTCAATAATAATATCTCTATTCCTCAATATAATGTATGCCTTGTGAATACTTAATATTGTTAATTTCATTAATTTTTTCCAGGAAAGGACTACGTCTTTATTTTAAACATGCCCTGGGATAATTTTGTAGTTGAAAGGGGGGGAGGGTATCGATCCGAAAAGTTACTAAAATCAATAACAACATGATGTGAATATGGTTGGCTTCCATCAGAGAAGAAAATTAGCTTTTGTGAATTGAGGTTGGGTGGGGAAAGGGGGGAGCGGGGGGGGAGGGATTGGGGGGTGTCCAAAGTTAGTTATTGTAACCAGGAACCATAACTACAACAACATTTCATCATAATTCGGGTATAACAGAAGAAATAAGGTGAAATTCGGCATTTTTGGGCATTTTTTTGCGAATTTTGAAAAATGACATTTTCTTCGAAGCGCCATATCTCGATAACAAATTGACATACAAACATGTTTGAATAGTGAAAGTTGTAGGAAATTTAACGCTCTACAAAATAGTATAGGTATGCTTTTGCCGTAGGACGTAAGGAAAAAAAATTATTGAGGAAAAACCGGAGAAAGGTCGAAATTTTGGCAGTTTCCACCTCCCCCCTCTTTTCGCACAGGGTCCTCGAGGTCAAAAACTTGAGAAAATGTTAATTATCCGTCCCTGAACAACATCCCAAAGTTTCATTAACTTCGGACCTTTTTCCACCTAAAACTACCTGTCGACTGGACTATTACAGTTTGTTGATAATACTCGGCTTACCACCTTGATGAAATTACTGCGTTGATATCCAATCGTTGGGATATCTTCTACCCGGCTTCCAACGCACACTTGAGCTTTGTTGTCAACAAACACTTCTTTATGATGAACTTTAAATATGGCGCTCACTATTCGTACACTTGATTTCTTGTTCCCATAACGCTTTGCGAAAAGTGCGTCTGCTGTAGCTTTAACGGCGCTTGAGATTGATATATTAAACAAGCTGTTCTTAATCCCATGTGGAGATAATTATTAGTATTCTTCTCCTTAGAATAAATACAGTTCTCTCACAAAAATAGTTACGCCTTATAAGAGTTCTTGAAGGTATAATCACTTGAAGTAATTTAGTTACTAATTGGAATCACTTTTATCTTCTTCCTTGATTTCAGGTTTTCGTCTTACACGAATTATCTTCTAAATGGAAAATTCTAGCTTCCTTTAATTGAAACAGTCTACTTGTAAATCTTTAGGATTTAACTTTAATTCTTTCAATGCTTTGCGGTTGAGAATTCCTCGAACACTCCTTAACTCTCAATGACGCAGTCCAATGCACGTTTTGCGTTTCCAACTTCGACGTAGTTCGACTATCTTCGTCTTCGTTTTGTATAATCACAACTGTATTCCAAGTTGCACTTACAAGTAAGTTGCACTTACTTCGTCTATCATAGGCTGGCATAAACTGTTCCTGGAGTGAACCCAAAATATCTTCTGTTGATTTCGTCCAATCAATTTGAGTCGTCTTCTCAACTTCGCATAAAACCGATCAGCTGACTTCGCCTTCTTATTTCAATGAACTCCAATTCAACTTATCTGAATTGCTTTAAAGAATAGATATGCTCTACTGCTTAGCAGAACTAATCTACTCAGAGCTTACTTCATGTTATCTATTCTATTACTTCGATACTACATTGAGACTACTCCCGACTGCACTCAAAACTAAAGAGATTGACTTTTCCTCCTTTATGACGTATCTCCTCGTTACGTCTAAGCTTCATTTGAATATTCAAATTTAGACTTTTCTCACTCAGACCAAACGAGAGAGAAAAAAAAATTAAAAATTTCTTTTCAAGCATTTTAAATTCTATTTCTCACACGTTTAATATAACTAATTAAATTATTTTCATAACAATAATTTAATATCCTAACATAAGCATTATATAAATATAGTATAATTCTTCGTAAAATTTAATACATATAAATATATCAGTTTATTACATTATAATTTTTTTTAATTTAGTTGAACCAATTAAAATTAGGAATCAGAAAGAAATTATTTTAAAAATTTTAATTCGGAATAAAGTTTTTAGAAATAGTACAAGTATGCTCAAGCAAAGTACTGATGTACAACTAACCTTACTTAAAACAATCCATAATACAGGACTGTCGCAATTTTGGTTTCATCTTTTGTACAATGTTTTCTAAGTTTTGTAATTTCTGAAAATGTTCTTCAGCTCCCTCATGGCTCGTAAAAAAATGTCTTAAGACATTTAATGCTCTGAGTGCTTCTGCTTGTGTCACCGCTTCACTTTCAGTATCACTGTCGTTATCCTCACTTTCTGCTGCATTGGAATCTGAAACTTGCGAAACAATTTTGGAAATCGAAGCTTGAGAAGTGGTAGCAATTTCATCATCAAATTTTCACTTTCCCCTTGTATAGCCCAGCCGCGATTTCTGAGATCTTGTATTAACACAACTAAGGGAATATTGTCTTCATCATCATCATCATCTGTTATTTTATCCACACTATTTGAAGAAAATTCAAAACCAGCATGTCGAAATATCCTTCCCACTCGTCCAGGCGTGGGAAAGCTGTCCTCTCGATCAGAAGGAGAAATGACGCCGATTAAAGATTGTACCCACGGAAAAAATTCTTGGAATTGACTCAGTGTGGCACTGAAATCGCAGACAAAAGTGACTTTATATGCGATTACGGTATTTAAGACCTGACCCTATATCCGATATCTCCTATCATAGAATTCCTATGCAATGAGCCGGGACTTTAGAAAAGTGACCTTATATGCGGATTGACCTTACATGGGGGTGACCTTATATCGAGGTCTGACTGTATAATATTCGGTAAAATGAAAATTTAGATATTGAAAAAAAAAGAAGTTAAAAGTAGGCTTAAGTTAAATAGATTTGATTGTTATTACATTATGTAGTATTAGATTGGTTTGATAAAGAATGTGAAGATAAGAAGAAAAAAGTAAAGTTAAAAAAAAAAAGAAAAAGAGGCGCGATAATCAAAATAAATATTACTGTATCTAAATGAAAAGAGAAAGTATAATCAATTGTATAGAGAATAGAAATTATGAGGGCTATAAATATAAAAAAATAGAAAAAAATTCAAAGAAACAAGTACTGAATTTTATAGGGTGTTGAACCTACGGGGAGCTGTTATAATATAAACCCTAGCTCCAGCAGAAGATTACTTGTAACTACACGCTATAAAACCTTCGTGTGAAAACTACGTTGTGAGAAAAACAACAACAGATTTTTAAACAACTGAATATATATTCTCTTAAAAAGTCTGTTACAAATATTTTGTTATCCTAGTTCACTCATATGAAATTACTGCTTGTAAGCCATATTCTTCTTAACTATTCAGTAATACGCTTGGATAACCTCGCTTCAAGATTAGATTACAAAAGTCTCGTTGTGAAATCTTTAAGTATAGTTACTTTGAACTCTTGACTCTTTAACTTTATACTCGTTACTTATCTTAGGTAAACTGTTGTACTTGAATGAAAGTCGATGGTCAATGTATTCGTGTCTTCGGACCGTCCGTGTTAAGGAGAATCAAAGACATACTTACAAAACTTGCTGTTGAATCATCTTCGATCTAACCTCTTGAATATCCGATTACTTGAGTGGATAATTCGGTTCCTCTTCGTTGGATTCTTCGGCTTTCGAACCCTTTAGGACGTTGTATAGTGATCGGGATTATTTCCTAAAGCCTTGTCTCCAATGTAAACTTTAATTCTGCATTTTAATACATATCAATCTTAGTTATGCATTTCCTATTGCAGGGACTAGGAACATTGGCTCAAGACAATTCCTATTATCTTCGATGAAACAACGTTGGAATACATATTTGTTTACACATCGGAAGACAACTCCATCTTTTTCTTCCAACCTCAGAATTCATTCATCCCAACAATACGTCTCGAGTTCACTGTTCAAAACAATCGTTACTACTTGGCATCATGTGTATCCCTTCTTTATTTGAACGTGATTGTTGCGTTGTTCTTTTGTTTTTTTTATTTTCCTCAGATTATTCACGATTATTTTTGACTTCTCTTGGAATTGTCTCAGGTTTGAAATACGTTAGAAAATTGTTCAGGTAAGATTTTCTCAATTCAAACCTACAAATTTTGATAAATAATTCGGGACTTTAAAGGGAATTTTACGGATTTTGAAGAGCACATGAATTGATAAGTTATGGAGATGTTTTGTATTAAGTTATTAGGAAAGGAAACATACGCGAATTATAAGGTGAACAGAGATATTTCAAAAGAAAAGTATTTTATAGAAGATACAAACGTAATGGATAATAAAATTATACAAGAAAATGAGATACAGTATTAGCAAAACTAAAAAATAATAAAGCTCTATGAACTGATAGGATTAATAATGAAATTCTGAGAAGCAAGAGTGGATTACAAATTGGTTTGATTACAAATATGTGATTTCGAACAAATTCAAATAAATAGAGAGAACGAAATATTATCCCTTTCTTCAAATAAGGAGATAAAAAACTTCCGAAAAATTATAGACGAATAACTCTTTTAAATACTACTTTCAAAATCTTAAGAGAAAATTCAAAATAATATAGGGAAACTAAATTTCGAAAAATAAAGCTTTAGAAGAAAATGAGGCAGGTTTTAGCAAAGGATATTCCACCCACGATAGTATCTTTATATTAAACTAACAAACCTGTGATCGCATGTACTTTGTTTTATTACATACTTAAAAGTTAACTACTGTTTTTTCTTTCTTTTTTATTCTGAACTAATATTAAAAGTATCTTAATGTGAAATATTCATTCAGGTATTCATTTAAATATTTAGTATTTAAAAATGAATGAAAAATAAAAGAAAAACTCACCAGATTAAGAGTTCACTGAATCTTTTTTTTTGAAATTTTTAATACAGGGAATCCAAGATGAACCATTTCTGGTTTCCTAACCTTCGTCAGTTGGATCCGCCCAATATCTTATATCTCAGTGAACTCGGAAAACATTTAAAGAATACAAAAGTAAATACCACAATGGCCTTTCAATTATCACAATTTCAATAAACAGATCAGTAAACTCTTAGTCTGCTGAGTTTTCTTTTATTTCTCATATATTTCTACGCTCTTTAAGCTTTTGCATTGTATATTTAAAAATGGACTTGAAACTAATGTTTCCAAATGATCTAATAATATAACTTTAATATACAGGGTGATTCTAAATTCATTCGACAAATTTTAAGGGATGGTAGGGCACATTAAAACAAACATTTTTTGTCAAACAATGTATGTCCGCAACTGTCGTGTTTATGCGATTGAGGACGCTGACGATAAGCCCTATAATACCAAAGTAATTTAAGTATTTATAGATATATATATATATATAATAATACGGTGTCTTTCGGAAATGACAAAACGAAGAGATATGGGTTCCAAAGGTCTTATCCAGTCGATAATTATCTGACAATCTGTTGTATGGGCCATAGTTTTAAAGTTAGGAATTCAATGCTTTGGGAATAGTCAATCCCAATTCCTAATGAGCAATCCTAGACAAGGAAAGTTCATTAGGAAGTGTAAGTAAATAAGATAAAGGTTTATTACAAAAAGCAATCCCGATGACAAAAATCTCAAGACTGAAAACAAGAATGATAATTAAAGAAAATGCCTAATTTACTTACACGTCCTAATGTGACCTCAGATTTCTTTCATTAGGGACCATTCCCAATGTATTCATTTCCTAAGCCTAAAACTTCGGCCCGTACAACAAAATGTCATAGAACATTGTCGACTCAAAATGACCTTTGGAACCCGTATCTCTTCGCTTTGTCTTCCATTTCCGAAACACCCTGTCTCTAAAGATCATTAATTCATGTAGGAAATGAAATACTAGATACATAAAAATGTTCAACTGTGTAGGTGATTCATCAGTAATATACAAATTAATGCTAAATAAAGAATATATATCAATAAATACAGAAGGGTGATATAATAATGCTATATTAAAAACAAAGTTTTAGGCTCCAAGAACTAAAAATATCTGATAAAATGTGAAACAAAATACAACATTACATTAAAATAAAATCAACTTATACAATTGGCCAAGTTCGTCTGTCTGTCTGTCTGTCCGTCTGTCTGTAACTCGATATAATCAAGCTAATAAGATAGATCCAAGGTTCTCAATGGTACCATTGAATCAAGGGTACTCAAATTGGATGAAATATTAGTTCATTTTGTCATTCCATGTTGTTTCCATGAAATTTTACCTGAAATTCTAACAAAACATACGTTCAAAACCAAATAATTTTATTATCACTGCACCGATTTTAATGAAATTTGGCATACTTACTCAGTTTTTTACGCTGATTTTGAAGCACAAAACCATTTTTGCCGTAGAAGTTTCGTTCACAAATTAGTGCAGTATTTATTATACAAAGGTGAGTTTTAAATGCCTTTCGGCGTTATGAGTCAAAAATAATAATTATTCTTTAGATAAATTAAACTTTAGATATGGTTGGTATTTAGTTTTTCTTTTTGGGTGGAAAAGGATCTCAGAACCTATATTACAGGTGAACATGTAAGAAGTACATCTAAACAGGTCTGATAAACATTAAAAAAAAAAAAATTCAAATCAAATCATCAATCGAATTAAATATATATAATATATATATAAATTGGCTAAGTTCGTCTGTCTGTCTGTCTGTTTGTCTGTAACTCGATATAATTTACCTATTAAGATAGATCCAAGGTTCTCAATGGTACCATTGAATCAAGGGTACTTAAATTGGATGAAAATATTAGTTCATTGTGTCATTCCCTGTTGTTTCCATGAAATTTTATTCTTGAGAACTGACCTCAACAACTGAAATTCTAACAAAACATAGGTTCAAAAACAAATAATTTTGTTACCACTGCATCCATTTTAATGAAATTTGATATACTTACTCAGTTGTTTACGCTGATTTCGAAACTCAAAACCATTTTTGCTGTAGAAGCTTCATTCATAAGTTAGCACAGTATTTAGATTACATTTACTTTATATTTGATAGTTAATAATAAAATGATGTTTCAGATTTTTTTATGCCTGTCAGCCGATAGGCTTTGCTGCTAGTTACATATAAACAACACGGCTTGATTGCGTAGTAAAAACAAGGATTAGTAAATTTACAACATAATTTTCTTTGTCAATCAGATGAAGAATTTTAAAAAAGAAACTTACTCACTGAAGTTATATTTTAAGAAATTTACGAACAAAATATATTCTTTTTCCATTACCCATACAGTACATGTTGCATAAAAACTATATTAAATTTACAAGAAAATGAATGAGCTAGATGTTTTGTTCATTTTATTGTAAACATAATATAGTTTTTATGCAGCATATAAGTGTATAATATATTTATTCAATTTAAAATTCTGAACACACGTTAAACTGAAGCCGTAACTTTTTTTTCAATTAACCTCTCATTCTTATTGCTACACTCCTACTGCCACATTTCGAAAGCTGAACTTCATCCCCAGAAGGTGTTATTGAGTGTGTGGTGGGATGTACAGGGAATAATTCACTGGAAGGTCCTGCCACTCAACCAAACCATCAATGCTGCCTTCTACTGTCTACAGTTAGACAGGCTGCATTCAAATTTGGTAGCCAGGTCTCATCAATCGTCGCCATGTTATCCTGCATTACGATAATGCAGGGCCACATGGTGCTGTCATCACTCGCCAAAAGTAACTGGGCTTTGGTTGGGAGGTTTTACCCCACCCTTCCTATTCTCCTGACTAAGCACCAACTGACTATCACCTATTTCGTGCGTTGAACAATTCCTTCAGTCAGAAAATCTTTGATAATCTTGATGCTGTGAAAACTGCCATCCAAGACTTTTTTGACTTGAAACCGCCGGAATTTTACCTATTCATCTCCTACCAGAAAGATGGCAAGAGGTCCTCGATAGCAATGGGGATTATGCACAATAATAGGTACTGTTCATTTTGCGTTTATTTGTTCTTCTTTATGAGTAATAAAAACGGGTAGAACTTTTGCACTCACCCAATATATTGCATACGTTAGTGATGAGCGATATTTCACGGACTGCGCTATTTTTCATTGATATCATAAAATCCCAGTTACTAACAATTACAACGGAACTGTGACTGTGATTTCCTGAAACAGTGAAGACAACTGGCGACAGTATGATGAAACGAATATATTTGAGAAAACACGATATCTATAGAAAAGAAGCGAACTTATTTCCATTAATATTTATATTTTTTAGACAACAACGAATAATTTGTGTGAAAAAACTAAACAGAAACCAAAAATAAATGTATAAAGGAAATTAAAGTGCATTGCATTAGAAATGCATTAGAAATCGGGGTGCGAGAATCCTTATTTTGGTGCATTAAAAAATTTGAGAAGAAAATCTTTTCGAAGATTTTCGTTTTCTAAAAGCAAATATACTGTAGTTCATCTGTTATAAGAAATATGTAGAATCATTTTGATTTGGAAAACAATGCCAACTGAGTTAACTGTGACTGCGTTTGAAAGTGTGATTTCACGACTACACGCTCTCTCTCCGTCGATATCCGCATTGCAATGTCAGTAATACCCCAGACGAACTGTGGTCAAAGAAAAAAACAGATTGGAGAATGCTGAGGATAAATCGAAACATTGAAATATAAATTTCTTGTAAAAAATAAATAAATGGTAACTGATATTTTCAAAGTTACTTACTGAATTTAGCTGTTATTTTAATAATTTACAATAATTATTTCTAAATATTCAATTGTGTGTGTTATTATTTAGGATAATTTAATAAATAAGTTTTCGAATCTTATTATATATTGGATAATATTTTGTATTTGCAAAATAAAAATATATCTACTTACCTTTATTTAATATTATTATGAATATTATTATTATTATCTTTATTTGAATATATAATATTACTATTATTATTTAGGAAAACTAATTGCAAATTTGTAAAAAAAGGACTAAAAAAAAAAACATCATCATTAAAAAAAAATCAATGGTAAACATATAACATTGTATTGTTGATGTTACTCACATATTGCTATTATGATTATAACGAAATCATACTATAAAGTCCATAAAAACATTTTTTAATGATTGTTTACGATATATTTTATTCTCAACAAAAAAATAAATTTAATTTAATAACGACAAATAAATAATTTATATATTATCATTTTATTTTATTTTTTCACTACTGCAATTTTCGCAAACTTTTTTTTTCAAAGGCAATGTTCTGATTACAACAGGGTAAGAAACACTCTATTACTGCACTGACAATTTCAGTTTTATGAAAGCTGTTATAATACAAAACTAAACACATCCTAGTTAATCATTTGTTTTGTATTAGATAAAATTTAACCTCAAGACACATTTGTCATAGAGAATTAAATAAGTAAAAAATTATTGCAAGAATTATGCGAGAATTGCGATGGTTCAACGGCACTTTGCATGGCCTTTAAGTTGATATTTCACAACCAGATTGACCTGTTTTCAATGTTAAAATTTCATATTAAATCTTAGAGCAAATATTGTTAACTTCTAAATACAAAATACCCATTAAATGATTCATACGTATTTATTTGTTTAATGGTTTTGTTCTAACATGTCATTTTCATCGGAAACTGGAATTTTTTTTAAACAGATGTTAGCAGAAAAGTTATTCAAGATGCAATAGGACGCTATTAATCGAACTATAAGGAGACACAAAAAGTGGCAAAAAACCGAAAACGAAACGAATAGATATGCTTATAACTGATAAAACTTTAAATATTGTAATATGAACTCTTCAAGAATTCTATTTAAGGACATTATTCGTTCCATTTTATTTTGAATTGTTTTATTTTCTCTGTATTTTCGTCGACAACTAGTTCCTTTCTTAAGTAATCATTTCTGATTCAATCTGTTCTTATGCATCCTTTCACATGTCTGAGACATTTCATTTCTGATGCTAGTGTTTGGTTAATTCTTTTTTCCTTGTGCCCAGCACTACGATCAATGTTAATACTGCCATTACCTCATAAAACTTTCGTTACCATGTCTTTAGTTTGTTTGTTTGTTTTTTATCCTTTCTAAGAACTTGTGCCACAAATTCTTTGGAAGTTGTTGATTTTGTTCGTTGTCTTTGTCTTTTTCGGAAGTAATATTATATTGGAAATGTGAAACCTGTTCTGTGATTTCCAATGACAAATTGAAAATGATTTTATGTTCTTATTGGTTAACTTTCAAGAATATTTTTATTTTTTTGATTGATATTTTTATATTAAACGTGGAACTGAATTTGGCTTGTAGACAGTTCTTTGGAGTCTATCTTTACTAACATATAATCATCTGATCGTCTGTAAATAGAGTTATAATTAAGTAACATTAAGCTCTCATTTTGATACTTGCTTATACTTTTTCTCTGCATTTATGATTGATTATTACACTCTTGTCTTATTCCTTTATGTTAATTCTTTTTTTTTGGGTCTCAATAATAATTTTGCACTTTCCTAAATGCTTTGCATCCTTATAATAGATGTGAAACTACTTTTTTTCTTTGTATACCACAGTTTTTAATTGATATTATCAAATGCTTTGTCATTACCGATATATGCTAATAGAGTTGTACCAATTTCGTTGTAATAATTTTCTAAACACTTTTTTAAACATGTATAAAACCTACTTTTAAAAATGTTTCTTTTTTATCTTTAAACAGTAGATGGATGATTCACATGAGTTTTTGGCACAACAGTAAAACACATCAAATCCGACCTAATATGGCGCCCAGTAGGCCGGATTATAGAAAAGCCGGACTACCGAGAATGTTCTTAAAAAAACTCAATAGCTCAATTTTTGTGAAGACATAATGCCAGGTGTAATTAGTTTAATCCCACTTTCATTATTTTGAAGTAAAATGGTTATTAAAAACAAGACAAATAAGAAGTGTATTTTATAATTACAGTTCTCTTATTTATTGTATACCGTACAATTACGGAAATGGGTTAACTACATTTTACAATATACGTACTGTAAAATAAAAAAAAAATCTAATTTATAAGTTATCTTTTAGTGTTTCAAATTTACATGAAAAATTACAATTTCATCGAAACAAAAAAAAATAATAAAATGTAAACCAATAAATGGCGTTATTCTGCTCACACTACTTAAAAAAAATTAAGTTATCGATGCTTGTATCATTCGCTGCGAACGTTTCGATGATGCAATGTCTCTTCTCCTTCTAAAAAGCATAACTATCTGCCAAGTTGACTCAAAATATGGAAACGAATTTAGTTATTAAAAAAAAAATTACTCAGGAACAGAACGGATTACGATGGGGACCGGTTTAACGAAGGCCGGATTTGAGAGGTTTTACAGTACAAGCATTTGCTCTGAAATTCTTTTCCACATTTCTTACGAAAAAAAAATGGAGATTATTTTTAATAGATTTTTTTTCTATGTTTTGAATCTTTATTGTGGTTCATAGTTGACCTACGATTTCTAAGTTGATTTTTTTCTGTTAATTTTTATAGATAAAGTGGAGAAAAAACCCTTATCATTTTAATACTGCTAGAACTTTGGAGGGGGAGCGTTGGCCCCTAATAATTTTACGTTGCTTCGGCCTTTGAAAATGTTGGTGAAGGCCGTTTGTCAATCCGATCTTTGGTTTGGGAGTTTTTAGGAGGGTACAATGACAACAATGCCAAATATCTCGAACTGGGGGGGTCTGGGAGTGTTGGTCCATCAAAATACCCCGTTCTTATGTTGTTTGGGCCTTTGAATGCGATGGTAAAATCCATTTGTTGCTCCTACCTTTTACGTTCGGAAGTTGTTGGGTTTGGACAGGTGGACATGAAAAACCGTGATAGCATTTTGATCGAATCAGAATATCTCCCAAATCGGTCGTTAAAAATATGATATGTAGTTGGGATTGATAAAATATCGAAATTAAAATCCTATATGGAGACTATATTATTTGAAAAACTACACTGAACTCCCCTGATTAAGAAAAGAAGGCCGATTTCCATTGAGCAGTTCTAATTATCTTCTTTAACCAGCTCAGTTAATTTTAAATCCTCATTATATTTAACTTTATCCTTAGGATTACTAATAATCTAACCTCTACCAAATCATTCAAATGTACACAGGTGTTCAAAACCCTAAGGACGACCACTAGTTCTAATGGTTACAACACAAAATCAGACATAACAGCTTGTGGCAAATTGCATACTTGTGGACGAGCAGTAGAAACGTTGCGCACATGGAAATCTGTGAATCATGCGGACAGAGATCACGTGGTATCACTTGAATGGGTTAAAAGGGAAATTGGCATGGTAGGTGAATTGTGCTTGAAAGGATCGTTTGACGTGAAGAAAAGAAGTGACGAAGGTGAAATTTTAGATATTTCACAACGACATCATCTAGATAATTTCACGCGGGGAAGAATTATAGGACAGTTGGAAGGCCGCAGAGTAATTAATGTTGTCATGATGTTTGAAATTGCCCATAGTGTTATACTCTGCCTCCGGGCAACATTTGAATCCATTGAAATATATTCCTGACATATGCAAGGAGATCGCCCTCTATCTATGAAGATGGAGGAAGACAGATTTTTAGCTGTAACAGCAAATCGTAATCACCGGACCACGTCTGGTCAGCTTGTGAATCGCTTCCATTCCACGTAGATATCCAGACAAATTGTAACGAGAAATATATGCCTGAAGGCTTTAGTCTGCATGGCTCTATCACCGTAGGCCAAGTTCGCAAAGGTATCGACTCCATTGAAATTGGACAAGTCAGCAATGGGCCACTGTACTCTTCCCAGATGAGAGTCGTTTCAGTTTTTTTCAGATAGTTGACATCAGCTGATATGGCGTCAAAGTGGTACTGCGTACCATCACGACAATGTCAGGAAAGCGATAGATATGGCTGTGCGTATCCTGGGATGGGAGGCATCACAATTGCTGGATGATCTGAGCTGCAGGTATTGAAAAAAAGATTATGACTGACTATATTGTAATGAAGTTCTTCTACTTCGTTTTCGATTTTTCCATGGTGATGTAGCCGAAGATTTTTTATTCAACGTACTCAATCATTGTACAAAAGCAGTTCTGTCACTTACGGAGACTGAGGCAATTCATCATCTCGACTGACCAGTACACGTCCCGGACCTGAACCTCACCTGAACCTCAATACCCTCCAGATACCATGCAAAATCTCATTCGTGCTCTGAAGGAGGAGTGAGCCACTTTGCCTCAGGAACTAGTGGGTAACTTAAATATTCCATAAACCTCTCTAATCCTCTTCCTCGTATATATAATTAATAAGTTCACACTCACCTTCTCATCTCGAAATAAATAAATACGGAATCTATCAAGACAAGACGAATTTTCGAAATGTATTCGCTAATTTCTTAACAAGCCTAATTACTTAAAACTGTGGAAAACAAAGGATAAGCACAAATACAAAAACAAAGTGAAGGAATAGATATATCACATAGTAATAATAATGATTGAAATAATAAATACAAAGCCAATTCATCAAAAGAAAACCTAATTGTTTGAACAATCAAAAATTTCATAAATTTTCAATTAATAATGTCAATCTATTATCTAATATTACAAGCTTAATTACTTAAAATCGTGGATAAAAAAGGATAAGCTTAAATACAAAAACAAAGTAAAGGAACAGATATATCACATAGTAATAATAATAATGAAAACAAATCAACACAAAGCCAATTCATCAAAAGAAAACATAATTGTCTGAACAATTAAAATTTGATAAATTCTCAATTAACGAAATAAATCTACTATCTAATTTTGCTCCATCACTACGGTTAATATTTCTGACTCTAGTGTATCGAATGATAATACTTTGAACAATTTTTCTATCTTTGCATTCCTTTTCTGTATGCAGAACATCCACTACTGAGCTAATCCGGTGGCCAAACTTTATCGAATGTTCTACTACTTCTGAAATGTCAGTTCTTTTGTTTCTTATGTAACCCGCGTGTTCTCGAACACTTTCATGGATTGTCCTTTTTGTCTCTCCAATATAAAAATTGGGGTACGAACCACAATTTATTCTAAACACTAAACCTATTTGATTTTCCTTAACAATCTGATTAAATTTTTCACATAATATATTCTTCAATGTAATGTTATAAGAAAAACGCAATTCAATACTATATTTTTTGCAAATTCTTTTCAACTCCATACTGTTACTATTTGAGTATGTGATCATGATCCTATTGGACATATGTCCATTGACAGTTAAATTAAATTAATAGACATGCAATGTAATTTACTTAAATTACGAATGAAATACAAGATTGGAAACGAAAAGGTTCAGTTCATGAATGTTTTGACAAAACTGGAATCGCAAATTAGATTTATTTCGGAGAAGCAGGAACGTACCAATGTTAGCAAAAGAATTGCACAGATTATGTACAATAGACGATTTAAAAAAAGAACAGATTGCACGCTCAATGAATTACAAAAAGAAGATTTAAATATATTAAAAAGCTACAACACAGAAGTCGTTTTTACACAAGCTGATAAAGGAGGGGCGACGGTTATACTCGATAAAGAAAAGTATATAAAAATGTGTGAAAAATTCATACAGGAACAAGAAGGGTTCCAAGCAGTAGGGTTAACTGAAAGTCAAATCATAGAAGAAATTAATCCCAAAATTGAAAAAATGCATGGTTTGGGAATGTTAACACGGGGAAAAGCAAAAAGGACCATTGAAAACCTATGTAGCTTTACCTAACTTTAGAGGGCTACCTAAAATGCACAAACAAAAAGAAAATTCATTACATAAAATAAGGCCCATTATTAATTGTAAAAACAAGGCCATTATGACGGTCTCAAAAATGATTGATATCAAGATGAGGGACATCAGTTTTAGGTCTCGTTATGCAATCGCAAATCGGGACCCCATATTACAATACTTAAAGGATAATGAAGTCATTCCCAACACATGTATGATATCCTTGGATGTCGTCGGGTTATATACTGTCACGTTTTTTTTGGTCTTTTGTTAATTTTTGCCCTTTTATTTTCCGTCTCTTTATTTTTCGCCATCTTTCTCACTGTTTTACTCTTATTTTTGATTTTTGCGAATTCCTTTTGCATTAGACTCTGTTCCTTCATTCATGTTTATCTTTCTCCGGTGGTCTTGCGTTTCGTTTCCTTTAGTTGACCCTTTGCCCCCCTTGCTTCTCTTTGCTACTCTGTTTATTTGAGAGCTTCCTGTTGCTTTCCTTAACATTGTCTTTGGGCCTGTCAATCACTTCTCCCTTGTAGCTTACCCGTCTCTTCGTCGCCTGTCCCGTTATTGGCTAAATTTGTGTGTTTTGGTGACGTAATCAGTTATTCTTTTCAATTATTTTATTTTTCAGAATAATTAATAGTTGGTGTCGGAGTCGTTAAGCCACTAAGTCGAACAAGAACGTAATCTCCGATTTTAAATAACTTTATTCTCACTTTAGTTTTTAGTTTTAACTTTTATATTATTCTTCCTCTTAAGCAAGGATTTGTGTGAGAACGATAAGCCTGGAGAAAGACACTGTATCTACACAGGGTGTGCTTTACCCTCGACTGCTCAAGAATAGCCTATGCAAGAATGTCGATGTGATCGTTTGGTGGGGAACCCGCTGGACAAGGCGGAAGGGCGTCCGATCCGACAGCGAGTCCACCCGGATAACGCCGTGCAACAGTCTCCTATTGACGTGGTTCTACAGCCAAGGGTGACACCCAGTCCTACGACGCTTTACGTTACGGTACATAACCCACTTCTCATCTCCTGTCACAATTCGTGTCAAGAATGGATCATTTTTGTATTTGGAAAGCAAGGAAACACAGGTGGCGATTCGGTCATCCCGTTGATTAGCTGTCAGGTTATGTGGAACCCAACGACCCAACTTTCTCGTAAAACCTACTTAACAAGCCGTCTCTAGACCTTTGTCCGGTGTACGTTGAAGGTCTCCGCTAATTCTTGCACGGTTGGGTTCGGGCTGTTCCGTATATCGTCCTCTCCAACGTGTGATGGCCGTCCACTCTCTGCCTGATTTTGGCAGCTTCTGTCTCCTTCCCTAAATTTACGAAACCATCGACAAGTGCTTTCGTCTATTGCGATTTCTAATAGCTACATCAATATCACTTCTCCAAGCTGTTATGAACTTCTTGCCAGTCCATAATGAATGTTTAACAGCTTTTAGACTTTTATTTTACTCTACTGCTTTTTTTATCAGATCACAGTTGTACTTCCTGATGCCCTCTGTAATGTGTTTACGAACTGTTTTGTAAAGCTCAGCATATTCCATTCGCATCACAGGATCATCCATGTTTAACGTCATTTCTCATTTGATCAATAATTTTTTTTCTCAGGATTTTGCTTTGCAGATCCTCCAATACAGCTGTTTCGATAATGGTTTTTGCTAACTTGCCAATCAATTCATTTTCAAGATGTCGTCATTTTTGGCAATGTTCTGTAATGTCACAAAACGAGTTCTCAACTGTAACTTAAATTAAGAAGAATATTCCCTTATATTCATTAAATTAATAGATTTCTTTGAATTTCTTATTAGTTTCTGTCTTTCCAGCTTAATGCTTGTATATTATTAATTAATGGACTCTTCCATTATTAATTTTATTAGTCCACTGAGCATTCCTCTATGGCATGCGTTTTGTTAGCAGAAATGTCGTCCAGTTCTGCATTGCTCTCAGAAGAACTTTTCCATGTTCACTGTCTATCAAGTTTTTTCTTAAAGGAGTTCATTAAAAAAATTTAATTTTCAAGTAACGTATTTCCTTGTTCATTTATTTTTCAATTTTAAACTTACATCTTTCTGTTTACCAATTCTTGCATTCAAATCGCCCATAGTAATTCTTTACCTTTCTCATTAGCTTTTTCTGTCTCTTCATAAAAACTCTTAACAACTAATTATTCGAAAGAGGAAGTTGGAAGAGTTGAAAAACAAGTGTTGCTACTGTATCTGAATTACCATCAATTTTTAGCCACTGTTAATTGAGAAAAAAATTCCACCATTTCTTCCACTTTTTGCTCATGTACAGTAAGACAGATTTGTACCCCTTACTTTCAACAATTCTTCTCCTTTTTTTCTGACTTCACTAAGCCCTCAACATTCCATTTGATGTTGCTAAGCTTTTCCAATTTATGCAACTTAGAAAACACCGGCGTTCAAGGTAATAACTGAACTTTTCTTTTTCATATGAATTCAAAATATTTTTTTTATATATTTTCATAGGGTTAACTTTTTTTTACATATTTTTACGAATATTTTCAAATAAATTATGCCTTCCTTGTATTTACTTTATTTTGAAATTGACATTCTGACCAATTTGCTTTAATAAGTAAAATTAAAAATTAAAGGTTTCTAACTGCAACAAATATGTTACAATTATTAAAATTCCCACGAAATACTTTCAATCCAGACTATATCTATATTGCCAATAAAAAGGAATTAATCAAACGAAAAACAATTGCTTTATCTAAAGTGAAATT
>JAFIDM010016717.1:298-11759 GCA_023159025.1 Thereuonema tuberculata
TTCTTAACAAATTATCATTATTTCTTTAACAAATCATTCGTTTTCACCGGTTCCCGGGATTTTTAATAAGTATCATGTTTATATTGTAAATATCGTTAATTTTAAGTGTGTTCTTGAACCATTTTTAACTTTTAATATGACACACGTTAATATATTATTCAAATATTAATTAATTTAAAAAGAAATCTTAAAATGCAATTTATTATAAGTTTATTAAAAAAGTCATTAAATTTTTAGATTTAAGCATTTAGATGCCCTAAGTTCGAAGCTTACGTAAATCGCTTGAACTTTTTTTTTCGAGTTTTCTGTTTTTTGTTGATTGTAATTTTTGTTTTCTATCCATGACATTTTTAATAGTATTTACATTGATAACTGAAATTCGTTTCTTTGAATGAACTAATTGCTTCTATTGAATCCTAAAGATCTAAATAATTTTCATTTAAAGTAGTTGTGGTAGGAATTTTCAGGTGATATCTAAAAGGAATACAGGTCACTTTGTTTCTGTAATATCTGCAGCTACTGTATCGCAAGAAATGTAAGGGTTAGCAAGAATCATATAGTTATCTACAATAAATTTTTAGTTTATCTGAACAACATAAGCTCTCGAAAACAGAAAACTTCACATATTACTGTTTAGAATAAGCTGAGAGCAAACTCTTATTTAATTGTAACAAATAACAATTATAAAACTAATTTGTCTAAATAAAAATAATTCTTACCAGCAGTTGATAAGAAATTTATTAGAAAAACATTTGATTGTTTTAGATCTAGATTTTTCGATGCTCTTCGATCGAAGCTTACTTAGCATACTTGAAACAAAACTTGTGTTTTTTTCAATTTTCTGTTTTCTTTTATTTATTTTTTCTTTTTGTCTATCACATTTTTAAAGAGAATTTCTTCATTGATATTAATATCCTTAAAATAAAATTATTACTTAAAAGTAAACCCAAAGATCATTAGGAAAGTTTTACGTGTACTGAAGTAATTTTAAGACATATGTGGAGCCGTACACCTGTATAAGATAAAGAAAATTTTAATTACAAAAATTAAATAATACAACAGTTTTGCCGAATGAGAGCTGGCTTTCTCAAGTAAAATTTACAACTTGGAACAGTCAATTTAAAGATATTGTAACAGGAAGTTGTGCCTTCTGGGAAGTTTTTTGAGATGCTTGTTGGGTAGGTTTAGGACGACCTCACTGCCCCCAGTGTAGCCAAGAAGAACCTTCAAGGAAGCCCCGTAGAATTGTGACGTCAGTCTACAACTGTCTTGAGCGTCAGTTCTCATTGTTGCCACGGCAACCAGGAAGCTTTTAAACGGCGTCATGGACCTGTTAACATGAAACTATTGTTTTTGGATTAATAAAAGTTGGTTAACAATGAAATATTGAATTAAACTAAAATAACAGAGGGGCATTTTTAATTATACATTACTGAGGTGATTTAAATGACAAAACATATTTAAAGAAATGAAAATGAAAAATTAAAAACTTTTTTTTTTCCAAAAATTTAAAATTAATCTTTAACATCTTTAAAACTTAAAATCTTTAAGAAACAAAGAATTCTAAGAGGGCAATAACTTTTATATATCTTATTTTTCTTCTTGGACAGTCCATATCCACGCATGGATGGTACTGATAAAGATGAATTGCAAGTATTCGGCAGTGTCAATATAAAGTAGGTTTCCAAGCACTTTCTGTGGAATTCAGCAGGGGATCTCGCTAGTATGCGTCCATTGTTGAAATCAATGCCATGGGACATCCTACTTGCGTGATTATATGTAAGATACTGTTCATTCCGGGATTTCTAGGCTCTGTGGTGGTCCCCCAGCCTCTCGACTAGATCCCTCTGGGTCTGCCCAAAATAAAGACACGGGTGGTTTATACACTGCAGCGCATAAACTACTCCAGCGTTGCTAACATCCCGTTTGGCATTATTCCTGAAACATGCCGTTGTAGTTGATTTGGCCGCAGAAGTTATAGAAATGTTATGAGGTAGACAAATCTTACGAAGCTAGGGGAAGATGTGTGGATGAAAGGTGATGGAAACAAATTCCAGGCGTGATTCTGGATGTGTTGCTGCTGGTGAGTTGTTGTAATGAGCACTTATAACCCTTTTGAATTGTTTATCAATAAAGCCACATGGGTAATCATTGTTGAGAAGTATTTGTTTAGCTTTAGCCAACTCAAGATCGAATGCTTCTAAAGAACTTGATAGTTTGAAGCTCCTATGCAGTATCATAGTGATGATATTAATCTTAAACGATAAAGGCACTTGTGAGTTGAAATTGAGAGTGATGCCAGCATTGGTGGGTTTGCGGTAAACAGAAGTATGGAAGCCATTATCATGGCGCTCTATATAAACATCTAAATACGGAATACCTCCGTTTCTTTCCCTTTCAATTTCAAATTGGACATCTTGGCATATCTGGTTAAATATCCGCTGCCGTATATAGAGTTCTGCAACTTGTTTCTCTGATACTGGGCGACCTGGATGATGCAGCATCCACTTTTCAACCTCTTGAGAGTAATATGTGCTCAGAGGGGACATCAAACAAACATCTAGTGGCTGCAGGCGGTGAGTACAATAAGGTGGAAAGCAGATAATCACCACATGGTTTTCACGAGCCAAATTTACCAGTTCTAGACTTTTGGTGTGTGTAGTGTGTCCATCAAGAAAAAGAAGGACTGGTTTTGTTGGTGTAGGGTGCGTAAAAGCCAAAACACGCCTGAACCATGCAACAAAGATTTCTTTTTGCATCCAACCACTTTCATGGTATTCAGCTGTTGTTCCAGGTGGTGCATGATCAAGAAGCTCAGGTTTAACTCTGGGGAAAATGTACGTCAATGGCATAAAACTTCCTGCAGCACTCATAAACTACTGCTGTCACTAAAGTGCCTCTTTCAGCAGAAGTCAACTTTCCAACTTGCTTTTTGCCTCTTAAAGCTATTACTTTGAACTTCTTTTTGGGAACAGTAGACACCCCGGTCTCATCAATGTTCCAAATTCGATCAGCTGTGAATTGATGTTTTCCATATTAATTCTTTACAATTTCAAAAAATCTTGCCACAGAAACTCTGTTAAACCCCATTGCTCTATCAAGCGAAGTGGCTTCAGAGGTTCTCAATGAAATCTCCAGATTTCGTTTGCAAAATGAATAATATCAGCATTTTCCAGCCCTCTTTTTGTCTATGTTAAACTGGTGTTTCAACTTATTTTTTTCCGCTAATTAAAAGGCCAAAGCACATAAATCACGAATAGATAACGCAAAGAGACGTTTTTCCATTTCCAGGATGTGTGCAACAAGTTCTTTTTCTTGATCTTTTGTGAAGACGGGTTCGAATCTTCCTAGTCCTGGAGAAAGAAAAAGAAACATTTTAGTAAAAGTTCAAAACGTAACTTTGAAATATCGTTTATAGCTACTGCACAAGTCTAACTTTACTTAGGCTAAAATCTTAAAAGTAATATTTCATGCATTTTGATGCCCTCAGAATAACTTTAAATACTAAATTCCTTTCTGAGAATTCACACAAAAGAGGCTTCCTTTTTGTGTAGCATCAGCGACTGATCTTCCCTCCTTGACTTTCTTCACACGCCTTTCAAGGGTAGTTTGTGGACTGCTGAACTCCTTGGCTGCCTTATAAAACCCTATTTTTCCTGACACAACGGCCTCAACTGCCTTCTGCATTGCGTCTTGCTCCCATGATTGACGCTTTGTCTTCCGGTTGTATTTAGAACAGGACCTAATAAGAATCTTCGTTAGTTTAAAAATAGAAAATATTTCTATTTTTAAACTAACGAAGATTCTTATTAGGTCCTGTTCTAAATATCCTGTTCTAATATCCCATACATCACACACACACATATATATATACGCACACATATTAGGAAGTAATTATTAATATAAAACTGGTACAACAAAATTTGCTCGGGCATTTCTGCAACCCTTTTTTTATATTTTATGTAGTCTATTTTGTTTTAGTGAAATTACATAATATAACTATTTTTGTGATTCATATTTATGTTTGCTTTTAATTTAATTTATAGTATGGATTTCCTCTTTAATATAAATAAAATTTGATGAGGGTTCGATAAAACGGTGTAATGAAAATGGGTGGACAAAATGGGATGGTTGGATAAAATGGGGTACCCCATTTTATCCACCTAGCGTCTACCCCGTTTTGTCCGACCACTACACTTTTCTGGAATTCAAGATGGCGCTAGGACGCAGCTTAAACAAAGTCAAATCTAATAATGTGACATTACAGCTAAATAGTGATTGAATAAGAAGAGGTACTTACATTTTGAACTTCTGTAGTTGTTTGACGAGACCGTAGCTTCAAAGATGACTGAAATCTCAAACAAGGAAACACAAAATCAGACAAATTCCAAACAAAAATTCGTCCACGGCCTAGTAAGCTTGGAACAATGACACGAACTAACGGATCATTCTTTGTGGCGCTGTTGGCAACTAATTGCACGCCAATCCGAGAGATGTCACTATAAGGGGGAGCCCGAGGGACCACTGCCCCGTTTTGTCCAACTTTCCCTTATCTTCGCAACATGTCATGAAATCATTTATTCTTTATATCTCTGTGTTGTTTTTGTGTGTTTGGTCCTTTGTATTAATGTTTATACACACAGAATGGATAAGATTAGTATTGTTCTTCATGGAATTTTCATTGTAACAAATCATATCCTATTAACGATTATATATGATTTTAACGTTATTACAAGATTATTAATAATAGCAGTTCGTATTCACGATTATTATTCTTAATAATATAAGTTATATATGATTCATTGTAACGTTTTATTTCTTGAATGTAACGTTTTATTTCATGATTGTTATTCTTTATTTATGTTGATTAGAAGAAGGAATATTTCTATTTCTCTTATGTATTTTCCCGATGAAAATTCTCGCTAAGAGTTGAAATATTGAAGAATTATTTTTAGAGGATGGTGTTTATGGTCTTTAATAATATGTTTTTTCCTTCGTTTTACTGAGCAAAGTGAAGTCACCAAAATATAAACTTAACTACTTAAGATAAGAAAGCAGTTTCATAATTTGTACTTATTTTCCAAGATAATTTAAAATTCTGAAAGAATACTATAATGTTCAGATCTTTTATAATTCCATAGTATTTTCTTTTTCTGGCGAAGGAAAGTTTTATTGAATTGCTGTACTATTATAGTAATTTCAGCAAATGAGTTTTCTTTTTAAGAATGTCATGGTTTCGGCCATTTCTAAAAAATGTTTTATTATTATAAAGTTTTATTCTAAATTACAAAGCTAAATTTGCTTAAACATTTAGATGTTTTTTGTTTTTTATTTCTATTCAAATATACAATTAAAATTAAAAATACACAATCATAAACTTAGTTAAAACTCAAAGCCAAATCTCTTGTATTATATTTAGTTGTAATTTTGTTGTTAGTTTTTTTAATATAACAGACCAAAGTCTTGAAATATTCCGTTTTTGTTTTCTAAATAAATTGTTTCTAAATTTTGCCGCTGATGACTTGAGGATAAATTGGCCGTATCTACACAGAAACAGTGATATTGTCTTCGTATTGGCTTTTTTCAAATTCACTGGCGGGCTTTATATATATATTGTTGCAATTCAATGTAGCAGAGCATGGTTAGGTATACTCACAGTTCCTACAGATATTTCACAGAAGGTAATAATTAATAAAGACGTCTTATCAGCGTTGGAACAAAAGAAATGGCTGACACACACAAAAGACAAAGAAGTCATGGGGCGCCATCTATTAGCATCACATGACACGTGGTGACACTCATCGTCTATTTCCAACAATTATTTATCCTCTTAATGCCAGTGCGGGTTTTACTATGATTAAAATTAATTGCATTTAAACAACTTGAAAAAAGTATTTAGGGATTTGGTTATAAAAACAAGCCCTTGCATGGACAATATCTGAGAAATATTGGAGGCAAAAATGACAACGATTTAACTTGGGAGTGGTTAAAGTCGAGTACTATCAAGAAAGAAACTGAAGGATTAATTTTTGCTGCCCAAGAACAAGCATTACAGACAAATTTAATGAAAGCAAAAATCCAGAAAACCAATGATAACCCAAACTGCCGACTATGCCAAGAAAAACTTGAAACTGTTTTCGCATTTAATCTGTGAATGCAGCAAAATCGCACAAACGGACTGTAAAAGCAGACATGATAGGGTCGCCAGATTAATACACTGGGCATTATGCAAAAAATATGACTTGCCAGCATCTAAAAATTCATGGGAACATCAAGTTGAAAAAGTTTTAGAAAATGAGGATGGCAAAATCTTGTGGGATTTTAGAATTCAAACTGATAGACACCTGGATCATAATACGCCAGATGTAACAGTATTAACAAATAGAAATATTTTCATAATTGATATTGTAATCCCTGGAGATGCAAGAATTTTAGATAAAGAACAGGAAAAAAATTATAAAATACAGGGATTTGGCAATTGAAACAACACGGTTTTGGATGAAATACACGACAGTGATCCCCATCATCATTGGGGCACTTGGAACAATATCAAAAAATTTTACCAAATATTTGAACCGATTGCAGTTATCTGAAATAACAAAATCAGAACTACAGAAAACAGCGCTGCTTGGAACATCATACATATTGCGCAGATACCTGTTGGATACTTAGGTTTCTGGCTGAAACTTGTATCAACTGAAGGCTCCGGTCAGCGAATTTTTGACTGTGTTTCAAAATGTGTATAATAATAATAATAATAATAATAATAATAATAATAATAATAATAAGCCCCCATGGACCCTACCTCCTCGCGGTGGGGGCGGGAACTACACTAGCTTTAGGGTAGGCTAAAGGGTCCAACCATCCATGATGAGAACATTAATATAGATCATGCTGCATCGGGTGTGGCGCAGGATAAAATCACCCGCGTTCGGGGGTTAGGCAGAGGTCTCCGTTCGAAAAATATACTACAGTCTCCCGCAGGTGGTGGTGGAGAAAGTGGCACCCCATCCTGTAGTATGGCTACCACAATGCCAGGGCAACACCATCCAGCCCGAACAGTCGGAAGTGTTTCGTCTGTGTCAGAGCAGGCGACCACCAAGACTGAGAAACCACGCCAGCGCATCCGATGGTCATCACAGATGAACCAGGATCTTATGCGCGACTTCTACACTGTTACACAGTTAGGGACTCAACTCACAGGATAGAGACAGGCACTACATCTTGCTTTCACCACACGTTATCCATCGTTAGGGATTAGCGAACAGCGGGTAGCGGATCAGCGACGTTCTATAGTAGTAAACAATCTTATTCCTCCATGCATACTTACACAAATTAGGAAGAGGTCGCTGAATCCAATCACAGGACACCACACCCCACCCCACCAGAAGACATTACCTTTATTGCAAACACAGAAGCCTCAGAAGCCTCTACCCCTCAGTCCACATTCCCCAACAATACAACTAATGACATACAACAAGCAGCACATGATAATTTCTACACCGCACTAGCACAATATACAGGCACAGACCCCACTCTCAGACCTCCACTCCCCAAAGTACACATCAAAACAACTCGCCACAGTCATATACCATCTCAACATACACACTATCCCACAACACCTTGACAATATCCAAACATTACAAGATATACATACAACACTCTACTGCGCGGCACAGGGAACCATTCGGGCACTTGGAATTAAACAACACCACATACCCTTCCATGATATTACTCTCGCAGATATACAGACAGCACTAAAACATGCACACAACTGGAAGGCTCCTGGTGCAGACGGCGTTCAGAACTTCTGGATCAAGAGATTCACGTCCCTGCATGGGAAGCTAGCTGTTGCACTCACTGACATAATCCAACACCCAGAACATATGCCTCTTTTCCTCACACAGGGTGTCGCTTACCTACAGAGCAAGAACACTGAAACAGCACACCCTGCAAATTTCCGTCCAATCACTTGCCTCCCCACACTTTATAAACTCCTCACCTCCTGCCTTACAGACAAAATTTACACACACTTCGAGACACATAACATTCTTTCCGAACAGCAGAAGGGCTGTCGTAGGAATTCCCAGGGTTGTAAGGAGCAACTCCTTATTGACTCTGTAATCCTGCGCCAGGCGCGCGCGAAGAATAGGAACTTACACATCGCGTACATCGACTACAAGAAGGCATTTGACTCAGTCCCCCATTCCTGGCTTTTGCACACTCTTCAACTCTACAAAGTACACCACAAGATCACGGCATTCTTGGATGCCACGATGAAGAGTTGGAACACAACACTACACCTACGCACCTCCAACACCTCCATCACTACAGTCCCCATTCCCATAAGGAGAGGTATTTTCCAGGGAGATTCCTTGAGTCCTCTTTGGTTCTGCCTCGCCTTGAATCCATTAAGCCACATGCTACAAAACACAAAACACGGTTATAAGCTTACCTCAGGCACTCTGACACCATACAAAATCACACACTTACTCTACATGGATGATATTAAACTCTACGCCACAAACAGTGCACAACTTTCTAATTTACTACAAGTCACAACACAGTTCACCAAAGACAAATGGAATTTGGAATCGACAAATGCCGCAAGCTACATATAACACGCGGGAAGACTACGAATTTGGAGGGTTTTGAACTGGACCATGGGTTGGCCATCCAATCCATGGAAGAGGGAGAGACCTACAGGTACCTGGGCTTCCAGCAAGTGCACGTCATTGACAACGCAAACATCAGAAACGCACTCAAGAAAACATACTGTGCTCGCGTTCACAACATTCTCAAAACACATCTCAATGCCAGAAATAAAATTAAAGCCATTAACACTTTTGCCGTCCCCACACTAATATATTCGTTCGGCATAATTTCATGGACAAACACTGAACTCGAAGCACTACAACGCACAACACGCACTACATTCACGAAACACAACATGCACCACCCCAAGTACGCTACGGAAAGGATGACTCTTCCCCGCAAGGAGGGAGGCCGAGGACTCATCGATCTCATCACCCTACACGAAAAACAAGTACACACACTTAGGGAACACTTCCACCAAAGAGCACAACACTCCTCACTCCACTCAGCCATTGTCAAGGCTGACACACACTTCACACCCCTGGACCTCGCAAACCCTTCTCTAACACTCACCACTCCCGACACCCACACACAGCAACTGCGTGAATCATGGGCTCGTAAGCAACTCCATGGCAGACATCGCCACGAACTCGGCCAACCTCATGTCGACATGGAAGCGTCGAACAGATGGCTGATGAGTGGTGAGCTGTTTGGGGAGACCGAAGGGTTCATGATCGCGATACAGGACCAAGTCATTCCCACACATTCTACACGACGCAAACACACAGGACGACAGATGCAGGAAATGCCACACTACACATGAGACGATCGATGTCCCCTTCTGTCCCAAACAGACTACCTCCACCGACACAATCAGGTAGCATCGATCGTTCATCAACAGCTAGCACACAAACACTCACTTATTAAGAACACGGTCCCATACTACAAGTATACACCACAAAGCGTACTAGAGTCACCCTCACATAAGCTATACTGGGACCGTCCCATTCACACAGACAAAACTATATATCACAACAGACCTGACATTACACTTGTTGATAAGGTCAACAAACAGACCTATCTCATTGATATTGCAGTTCCCATCAGCAAGAACATGCAGAAAACTCCCGCTGACAAGATAAGTAAATACACAGACCTAGCACACGAGCTCCAGAAGCAGTGGAGGCAGGACCGAGTACGTGTTGTACCCATCATCCTGTCCGCTACTGGTCTGGTGCCTCACACATTGCATCACAGCCTCAGCACACTAGGACTTTATAAAAACACTTATGCACAACTCCAGAAGGCTGTGGTACTCAACACAACACGCATAGTTCGGAAATTTATGGACACAAGCACACATCCCTAACTATTCTTCCAAATTTTTTTTTTTTTAATACACTTGGCAGTATGTGCTTTGGTCTTTGACCCGCCATATTGTCTTAACTGGGGAATCCCATGGTTTGAAACTTTTTCGATATAATAATAATAATAAACACTTTTCGTTGGTATTATTTAGACACAAAAAAGAAAACAAAAGAGTTTAAGGAAAGTAGGCTTCAACTTCTTTCAGGAACTATCTTTCTGGAACCAACTTTAAATAAATCTTTATTTCAATTGGTATTTGGTTTTAATTTTAATATTTTTAATGTAGTCATTTATCTCTACAATTTGATTTCAATCATTTATCTAGAATATGCTGTGCCCAGTTTGAACGATGCTCTTAAGGTACGTTCTGGATCTTTCGAGAGAGTAGTGTTAGCTGGAACCATTAACATAGAAAAGGTGATCATCAACGATAATGTGTTTCCGCCCAGTCCGATTAGAGATCTACGAATTGTAGACACAAAAGAAAGAAAAAGTTCAGTAACACTTCGATGCAATCACCTGGAGATGATTTAGATCAAGGAACAGGTAATTAACAAATTGTTTTTATTGCTAATAGGACTTTCACATCATTAAGTACAAGCATGAAGTAGAACCTTTATATTCACATCTGCTGCGATTCAAAAATTAACATAAAAGAAGAAATTTGAAGATTGCATTTTTTTTAGTTGTTTTATAGCTAATTAGTTTAATAAATATAAAACAGCTGTCCCAAAGGAATTGAAACTAGTGCCATACAGCATTACATTTATAATTTTATGTTATAGCTAAAAAAACACCTTAATCAATGTGGGTTATTGACCATACAAAAACCGTCTTCCATTTCTGCAATTATGAAAAAAAATTTTATATAACAACTTTTAGTTATGACTTCTTCTTAAGATGTATTGAAATTTAATGAAAGTTTTCAGAAGATATTTTATTCAGTTTAATCTCTTTTTGAATTTCAGTCGATTCGTACGATGTTAGAATTTCACAAGTTTTTGATGAAACCCTTTTGAATTTCATCTCCTGTCACAAGATTAATATCTCTGAGTTAACTCCACTTCCGGCTGGTGAAATTGCTAATCTGACTTTTAATATTCGAGATTTCGAAGTATCTACCACTTACTATGTTGCCTTAATATCTCAAGACAAAGAAGGACAGAAATCCTGTCTCTCCAACATCGCTCAAGTGAATATATCTCCCAAAGATACCTCTAGTACTTGGATCTATATATTAGTAGGTGTTCTAATTGGTTTAACTATAATTATAGTTATTGCTGTTATTATTTTTAAGAGAAACAACAGTAAGCGAATTGTGTGATATATTTTTACCTAGTGAATTATTGTATCATATTATTTTTTGTGGAGACAAGTTTTATTAGAAATTATTAGAAATTATAAAAAAAATAAAAGCTATTTTGAAAAAACAAGTATAGCGAAAAATTATTTCCCCAATTCCCCCCGATAATTGATTCAGAATGGCAATTTGTTTAGT
>JAFIDM010016717.1:11769-25643 GCA_023159025.1 Thereuonema tuberculata
ATTGATTCAGAATGGCAATTTGTTTAGTCTTGTGCTGTTTTTGATTTTTATTGCTTTGTTTATACTATTCACAGCACGTTAAATTTATTATTTAAAATATTTTTGAACCTTTAGTTCGCTTATTAAAAGCCTTTTACACCCACGAATTGAGGGTTAAGGCTTTTGGTGGTGTTTCACAACACACCAATTTGTTTTCTTGTTTCTTCTGTTGTCGGGGGCCACTGTCAGGAGTGACGGTGGCTTTCACTTAGTTTTTTGCCGTTCTGGGTCTTTTATCGGGGTGGGCGGATTGGGCTGAGGAGTCCCAGGAAGGACGAAACGGGCCGTCCCCAATTCCCCCCGATAATTGATTCAGAATGGCAATTTGTTTAGTCTTGTGCTGTTTTTGATTTCTATTGCTTTGTTTATACTATTCACAGCACGTTAAATTTATTATATTAAAAATAACTTATTTATTTATTTTTTTTTTTTTTTTTTTTTTTTTTTTTTTTTTTTTTTTTTTTTTTTATTTATTTCTAAATTTAAAATTACAGTCCTGCTAGGTTTTCAAAATGAAATCCTGTGATGCAGGTGCTGAAAGTATAAATAATTTATATTTGTAATTTAAAAAGTATTAATCATATAAAATCATATAAAAATTATATAATTACGCAATTATACGAATTATACTTAAATTAGATTCAATTATATAATTATATAAAAATCAATATATCACAGAAATATAAAAAGAAAATCAAATACAAAAAGAAAATTATTATAAATATCATTCATTACAATCAAATTTAAGGTTCCCAAATTATTTTTTACTTATTATTCTAATTACAATTTCTTTCTTTCAATGTTTATACTGTATAACATTACTGTATAACATAATGTTTATACTGTATAATATTAAAAATTTCTAAATCTAATTGTGAAAATAAAACTTTAAATAACAATCTCTCATGCCAAAATTATTCAACTAAAAAATATATAAACAAAATATCAATACACAAGACCAAAAACACACAAAATATAAACATAGTATATGTAATCAAAAATACCTAAATATTCCAGATAATTTCGCCAAATATTATTTTTTTCAGTATTTGCCTTTTTAATATACTTATTTTATTAAATTTATTTTGTTTTAATTCATTTGTAATTTGCATAAAAATCTTTAATAGAATTCTATTTTTATTTCTTAATCCAAAGTTATAATATTTAACAAAAAAAAAAAAAAAAACCGTTTCGTCCTTTTTCCATCCCAGTCTCCTCCCGGTGACAGCTCAGGATGCGAATTACTTATTTTAGCGTTGTGCCTTCGTTTGTTACCTATTTTTTTTGAATATTCGCGCACGTTAAATTTCTTTTCTACCTTTAGTTTCTTTATAATTTTTAATAATTTACAAAACGTTGTCTTCACAATAAATAATATGATATATTTTAATTTAATGAATTATGGTATCATACAATTCGCTTACTTTTGTTTCTCTTAAAAATAACAACAGCAATAACTATAATTATAGTTAAACCAATTAGAACATCTACTAATATATAGATCCAAGTACTAGACGTTTCTTTGAGCGATGTTGGAGAGACTGGATTTTTGTCCTTCTTTGTCTTGAGATATTAAGGAACCACAGTAAGTGGTAGATACCTCGAAATCTGCGATAATAAAAGTCAGATTAGCAATTTCACCAGCCGGAAGTGGATTTAACTCAGATATATTGATCTTGTGACAGGAGGTGAAATTAAAAAAACATTTCTTCCAAAACCTGTGAAATCCTAACATCGTAGGAGGCGACTGAAATTCAAAAATAGATTAAACTGAAAAAAAATATATTCTCAAAACTTTCATTAAATTTCAATAAATCTTAAAAAGAAGTCATAACTAAATGTTGTTATTTAAATAAATATTTCATAAATGCAGAAACGGAGAACAGTCTTTGTATGGTCAATAAACCATATTGCTAAAGAATTTTTTTAGCTACAATATAAAAGTATAAAAGTAATGCTATACGGCATTGTTTTCAATTCATTTGAGACAACTGTTTTATATTTATTAAACTAAATAGCTGTAACTCAACTGAAAAAAATGCAATTTTTCAAATTCAAAGTTTTCTTTAAAGACAGTTGCTGAAAGAAGTTAAAGCCTACTTTCCTTAAAATCGTTTCTTTTGTGTATCTGTGTGAAAATAAAAAATGTATTATCTTTTTATTATTAATACAACATCTGCTGAATATAAAAGGTTTTTATAATCAAATTCCTAAATACTTTTCTTAACTATCCTCAGCATATTCGGGTGGTGCTCGCGGACATACGTTCCACTATAAATACGGTTTGTTTTGTATTCTTGACCTATTCTTTAATTTTCACGAGCATTGCCAGAGCCACGATTTGTATGTTCTAATATTTTGGGAATGACGATACGGGCTAAATGAAATGTTAACAACGAACCTTTTTTATTTGTAATTGAACAATATTGCCCAAAATAAACAGTTGAATACAAAATAAAACATTAATAAAAGCAACTTACAATTAGAATTTACACTCCTAATTTTACAAATCGTAGATAGTGATTTTCTGATCATTTCGGTGATAGAGGTTCAAATTTCTTTGTTTGCTTTTTTTTATTTTGATTTTGAAACTACTTAAAGCCATCATACCTTTTCTCCGATGTCTCCGAGACGAGGTTGTGAGAAAGAGGTCGCGGTCACTGGTGGTGAGAAAATTATCTCAGAATCCAAGATCACGTGATTACAGGTTTGCTAGTTTCCAGTAAAGAAATAGTTTTGTTTCTTTTTTTTCTGAAGAATAACCGAATGAGAACTGATTTAAACTTCCTTACAAAGTTAGGTGTTTAAGAACTTTGAAATAAGAAACTGGATTCATCGGGTCATAAATATTTTGAGAAGGAAAAAAAAAAAACCTTTAAAATACTTTTTTCTTTCTATAACGCTTTTTCTAAAAAATTTTTGAAGCTGTTGTTAAAAGTTTTTTGTTTTTATGACGTAACCTATGAAAATAAAAATAGGGCTATAAAAAGTTTTATGGAAAAAACTAGTCTGCTATCCGTCGCTTCGTTCCAGAAGCCTCGCTTATTTAAAACAACTTTTTATTTTGTTAAAAAAAAACACACACACAAATTACATCAAGTAAACTAAAACTAATTTTTTTTTTAATTTAATTACATTGTTTATATCTTCTGAAACCACGACTGCTTTTAGAACCAGCGTGTGAATCATATATCTACATCATTTTATTTTATTTTTTTTATAGAGACTCTTTTTTTATTCCTATTGATACTTTGGGTCATAAATATTTTGAGAAGAAAAAAAAAAAAACTTTAAAATACGTTTTTTTTTCTAAACGCTTTTTCTAAAAAGTTTTTGAAGCTAATGTTAAAAGTTTTTTGTTTTTATGACGTAACATATGAAAATAAAAATAGGCCTTTAACAACTTTTTTGGAAAGGACTAGTCTGCTACCCGTCGCTTCGTTCCGGAAGCCTCGCTTATTTAATGGAAAACAACTTTTTATTTTATTAAAAAACAACACACACACACAAATTACATCAAGTAAACTAAAATTAAAATTTTCGAAAAGTTTTTTTTTTAATTTAATTTTATTGTCTGTATTCTCTGAATCCATGACTGCTTTTAGAGCCAGCGTATGAATCATATATCAATGACATTTTTTTTTTTAAAGAGATTATAATTTAGTCTTCATGGTCTAATGGCTCAGACGTCTATCTTCGAAGCAGAAGGTTGCATGTTTGATTCCCGTTGTGAACTTGTAGAAATTATTTCTATTTTCACAAATTGCACCAGACAGACAGAGAAATAAAACATTTTCATAATATAGATTTACTTTTCAGTGTTTTTGAGTTACAACTAGTATTGGTTTTTAAGTTACAAATAGTGGTTTCCAGTACTCTATCTATTAGAAATAGTGCTTCTTTCGTTCTTGAATCTCCTTTTTTAATTACAATTGATATCTTTCAGTGGTTTTTCAATTACAAATAATAATTTTTCAGTATTCTATCTAATCGAAATAGTGCTTCGTTCTTTCTTGACTTTTTTTTTTTATTCAAACATCTCCCCTTGTACGTGTACTTGTACATGTGCTTGTTTTTCAATATTATATAGAATTTGATTAAGTAAGAATATTATATGTAAAATATTCCAACATTACGGCAATTATAGTTCTAATTGTCATTTTCGAATTAAAAATAAACAGACTGATCGGAAATAAATAAAAAATCTTGAGATAAAAAAAAAGGTTGAATTCCTTCATTATTGATTGGGGGAAGGGAATGGACACAAGTCAAAAAACAATATAAAGTGAGTAGTAGTCACCTTGGCCTAATGGATAAGACGTCTGACTTCGGATCAGAAGGTTTTAGGTTCGATTCCTGTCTTGATTGTTACATTGTAAAAAATATTTCTATTTTCCATTCGCTAAGGAAATCGCGCCAGACAGATAGACAGAGAAATAAAAGATTTTAGTAATATAGATTCACTGAGTATTACATTTTCATAAACAAAACAAGAAAAAGAAATTTCAGAAGCAAACCGTTATTTAACGTTTAATTTCATTTAGAAAATATATGAAAATGTAGATCTAATTAACCAGTAAAAATTATAAACAAATTCACACTTACTTTATGAGAAATACCAATTCAATTATCCAATGAAATCTTACCAACAAAATAATTTACTTTTCCGATTTCATGGTTACAGTGATATCATTTAATATGAACAGCAAGAAAAAATGAACAACGACTTTATATCATCTACGCATTTTCTTAGGTTAATATACTCTTAGTCTAATTATTTTCTTTTCTTTCCTTTGTAATCATACTAATTCTTAACCTGAATCCTATGGATTTCTTAACCTGTTTTTCCGATCTGAGCTTTTCATCGAGGGTTTGTCTTAAAGAGAATGAAACGGCCGTCTCAGACTCCCACCGATGAAACCGCAGGGGTGGAATCTTTGAAATTTCTTTTTTGCTATGTTGATTTTTTTCTTTATATTTATTCGGTCACATTATTTTATCAGATAAATACTTGTTATTAATCAAATATAAGGATTTTTTTAAATTAAAATACAGCTTTTCTGTTTAATAAACAGTGTCTCGTTGTAAACTTTAGTGAGAACGATTGCCGTTCACGTCTTCTAGTTGATCGTCAATAGGATAAATCTTGCTGTGGAGTTTAAAAAGAACGAAACAGCTGTCCTAGATTCCCGTTGACGATAGCTGAAGGCGTGAGTGAAATTTGCAGTCTCATTATTGCTTTTTACATTTCAGTTTGTGCACGTTAAACTCTACCACGTCTAACAAGTTAAAAATTTGTTTTAATTTAAATAGCAAAAAACATTATCATAGAAATTAAGAATTGTGGCCAAATGTCTGAATTCCAATGGTCAGTTAATAAATCATCATCTGTAATTATTGTGTCAAACATAAGAGAGCTCTGAACCAGAGACGTCTGTAAATTTATAATAATGAATAAATAAAAGTAATGCACCAAAAAAAATTATAGAATTTATCGCCAATTCTATATTTTATTTTGTCGAAAATCTGGAGCTTTCTTTTGAACAGATATTTCGTTTTATTTCATTCAACTTTCTACAATATTTTAATTAACACAGACACGTGTTTTTTTTTAAAAATTATAAATATTCATCTAATATTACTTAATTTAAAAAGCAATCTCAAAACCAGTTCATTATAAGTTTTTTTAAAAAAATCATTGAATTTTTAGATTTAAGCATTTAGATGCCTTGAGTTCAAAGTTTATATAAATTGCTTGAAACAATTTTTTTTTTTTAGTTTTCTGTTTTTTGTTGATTTTTTGTTTTCTATCCATGACATTTTTAAATAGTATTTACATTGATAACTGAAATTCGTTTCTTTTGAATGAACTAATTGCTTCAATTGAATCCTAAAGAACTAAATAATTCTCATTCAAACTAGTTGTGATATGAATTTTCAGGTCATATCTAAAAGGAATACAGGTCACTTTGTTTCTGAAGTATCTGAAGGTAGTGTATCGCAAGAAATGTAAACATAATCAGAAATTTTTCATCTATTTACTAATAATTTTTAAGTTTACGTGAGCAATATAAGCAATCGAAAACAGAAATCTTCACACATTACAGTTTAGCAGAAGCTGAGAGCTAATTGTTATTAAATTGTAACAAATAACAACAAATGTCCTATTGGTAGCTGTTCCTTACAAACTAATTTGCGTAAATTAAAATAATTCTTACTAGCAGTTTATGAGAATTTATTTGAAAGACATTGGATTGTTAGATTTAGATTTTTCGATGCTCTTCGATCGAAACTTACAAAGGATAATTGAAACAAATCTTGTGTGTTTTTCAATTTTCTCGGTTTTCTTTTATTTATTTTTTGTTTTTGTCAATCACATTTTTAAAGAGAATTTCTAGATTGATTATAAAATTCTTTAAAATAAAATAACTACTTAAAAGTAAACCCAAAGCTTTGAATAAATCTGATGTCAAACTAGAGTTGCTTGAATTTTTAACGACGTTTCTAAAAGAAAGAAAAATTATTTTGTTCAAAGATTTTCTTCACAACTCGAGAAGGCTGTGGTACTCAACACAACAAGTGTGACTTTTGGGGGTTGTCATAGGTTATTGAAAAAAAAAAAAGAACTGAAAATCAAAACTTTTTTCTCTTTTGACCGCTATGCGCGCAACCGTCACTTTCTGTTTACGGAGATTTTTAAAAGCTTATAACTTTTGATCTAGACATAAATCGGTTAAAATTCTGCGGTCATTGTTTTTATTTTTTCTAGCTGAACATTTTGATATATAATTCATGATAATCTTTTTTTACAGCAAAACGTGTCTCCAAGTAAAGCAATTATCAATTCTAAATATGCTATTCTACGAACTAAGTCATAAGCGTTAAATCATATATACGTTTCACATACTGAATACAGTATGATTTGGTATTCTTGCTCTACCTATAAAGTTTGTACCGGCAATTTTTAAGCACTCTGTAGCAGTAAATGACACAATTATTAAGGAATATGTAAAATAACGTTTATTTAAAGTATCAAAGATCAATGTTCTGAGAGGTCATAGAAAAAAAAAATATACAATATGTGTCCCACTTCGAATGGTTCCCGAGGTAGAATGTCTGGTACTTTGAATTTGGTGCAATACTGTTCGTATCTCCTGCCCTAAAGAGCCACTACCTGTTACAAAGTCTACTAATGTTCACGGTGGAACTTTTGAAAATTTTTAATACACAGTAAGAAATTTATGACTTCAATAAAAAATATGAGAAACAATACACTCAATCTTTTTCTTATCAATAATTTTGCAAAGTAGCTTCAAATATTTGTTAGAACTGTTCGGAATAGGACATTTGGTTCTATAAATGTTTTTTCTTAGAATCACCTATAACTTTCCAGCATATTGATCTTTAATTGACCTGCCCTGTATATAAAATATACAAATTATATTTAGAAGGGTAGTAGTATTCTATCTATTCAATTTTTTGAAAAATGTAGGAATCTGTAATGATTTTTTTTTTGAAAAACCTCAAGATAATTATTTGTTAATGATTATTTGATTTTCTTGACACAATAAAGAATACTATCAATAAAGAAATATAATCTTATATAGAAGAAACAGGAAACACGCACAAATAAATAATGGTCTACTTTTGACACTTGACTTTCCCTTGTCGACTCGTACCTCTATGGTTCCGATCATTTGATTTTTCATTTTCATTGTCTATGTATAGTGTTTACTTTCACTTTGAAGCCCTAACTAAGCCCCTAGCCTGCCTATGTTCGACTCCTGCTTTTATTTTTGGATATAACTTATAATACCTTATTTCATTATTTCAATTCCCCCTCCTCCCCCTATTTTAGTCGCTTGCCAAATCGTTGACTTTCAGTTCATCTCCCCGCCTCAAAAAACACCGCACAGTTCCCGTTTAATCTTGGTCTATCCTTCTAATCCTACAATTCGCCGCTACCTCCTAGCCCGCTTTAACCATATTATTTCTACTCCATAGCCGGATTATCCCCGTAAACCGGCACCCCCAACCACCATTAACAGGTGCGACCAGCGGGACACATTCCAGTTATAGCGAAGATCACCTGATTGGCTCCTCTTGTGACGAAGATCCAACACTCCCGTATAAAATTGTGAGATTTTTATGTATACAACACATTTGACAAGGGCTACGTGAAGTAGCCGAAATATATCATGTATATTTATATGTTTAAATATAACTTTTATTTTTCACCATTATTTATTTGTGCGTGTTTCCTGTTTCTTCTATATAAGTTCTTTCCGCACGTTAAAAAAAGTTCAAATATAATCTTTTTACATAATTAGAAGGGTTGTGTTTTAAAGATTGGTCTGAAATTTAAATGTTGATTAAAGCAAAATAAAGTAAAATTTAAATGAGAAAAAGATTTTAAGAAGAAATGAATTGAACTTAAATGATTTTAAAAACGTAAAAGTTCATGAAAAAGTTATGATTTTTTTTTTAAATCTAAAATTTTATGATCGTAAGTTTCTTGAAATTTTATTGCTGTTTTATCGAAGAAATTATTTAATCTTATATTGCAATTGTCGTATAGTTTTAGTCACATGATAAATGTGGAGAATGAATATTCTAGATTATAAGAGCTCCTTTTTATTTTAAAAAAGAAATAAATGTGACTAATTCAGAATGTTTCAAAGTGATTTTTTCAACCAATGAAAATGATATCACGTGATACACGTGATATCATTCCATTGCTTTTCATTAGTTCTGTTTGATCAATATTGATCCAATCCATGATCTTCATACACAAATCTACTCTAATAAAATATTGTGTTGTTTTTACTAAAAATTCCACTGTCATATGTTTATGTGTATTCCATGTAAGTTTTTAGCAAAGCTTTGATAACTATAGTAAATACAACATATCATTTTGTCAAATAGTAAATCTACTTAATAGAAAGGTATCAGCATCCTTGATAACTGATGAAATGTTGATTTATAATTAATCATTGCTATTCACCAATGAGACAAAATAAAGAACATAAAGAATCTAATTAAATTCTATTTAATTATTCATATATCCAATAGTTAGGATGAGAATCACCTAAACGAGTATTAACTAACTAGAATTAAATAATATTAATAACTTCGCAAGGGTTTTTCAATTAAAATATTTGATACATTGGCTAATACAAGCCAATGTTTTTATATAAAGTTGCTCTTCAATAATTATATAAATTTTTTATGGTTTTCCTTGTTTTTTCATAGTATTCACAAAAATAAAAACATTACTCCTAAATTATTTTAGAATAGACGAACAAATAGAATAATTATAGAAATTTTCATTATCTTACTATTGCTTTCAAGTATTAATCTCCACAAACAATGAATTTTTAATGATTTTCCTTACAAAAATATAATTATACATTTTCAAATTCTCTAACAAGAATGTTATTAAATTTAAAACTTTAAGGATTCAGTGGAAACCATGCAGTAAGTTCTAAACGTTCCATGTAACGTCTGGTCGAGAATTGTCATGAAGGAGGACCTCTTCGTCATTCACAAGAACAGAACGTTTCTCCGCACAATTTCAAGATGTTGCACAATTTCTGTAAGGTTTCAATATTTTGAAATGACAGGACGAATATCCAAGGACACACACTGAGCAGTACAGATCTACATAACGGCAAACTCATAAGTTTAATTTCTAGCAGTTGTAGGTTTTTTTTTTTTTTTATGATCGTTCCTTACATCTAAATTGTACAGACACACAGACACATCAACACATTGCTAACTTCCCGGAAAAGTTGCTTTAAGAGTGAGTTCGTTAACAAGTAAGTAAATATACAGGGTGATTCAAAATTCCCTGTACAAACTTCAAAGATAGGTCAGGAATATAAAAAACAAACCCAATTCATAGTAGAAATTATATCTTCAAATGCCACCCGATTTTGCTAGCAGGGACACTATGGTTCAGGAATACAAGACAACTAGTAAGGTAGACTACATCTTCATTTAGCCTTATGTTTGCAATATAACAGTAAGGTTTATACTTACAGGTTCAGAGTAGATGCTCAAAGTTCCTTCTGCCAACAGTAATATTCACCTCACAACATCAATGCGTGACTTGCAGAACATCTGCAAAAAAGCTAGGCCTTTCTCGGCCACATCCAGCTGCCACAGCGACTCTTGCAACGAGGTCAGCGTCAGAGGCAATGTCGGTCACGTAAACGGTGCGTTTGAGGTTACCCAAGAGGAAGAAATAAATGCAGGACAAGTCGGGTGATCTTGGTGGCCAAGCGCCCTCTAGCATATCCGAGTGGCGTTTATGGATATACGTTTCACTATGAATACGATTTTTATAATTCTTGACCTACCTCTTTAGTTTGTACAGATAATTTTGAATCACCATGTATAAGTCAAATATAAAAATGACACAAGTGTTGATTAATATGTAAAATAACATTTATATAGAAAGTGCCAAGAGTAAAGATCAATATTCTGTGAAGTCTTTGTATCGATCATTCTAAGAAAAAAAAGTTATACTTCGAACGGTTTCAGAGATAGAATGTATAGTATTTTGAATTTGGTGCAATACTCTCCTTTCCTCCTGCGCCACTATCTGTTACAAACTATAGAGATGTTGATGGTATAATTTTTGAAAATTTTTAATAAACTGAAAAAAAAAATTCCCTTGAATAATAAGTATGAGAAACAATATGCTATATATTTTTCTTTTCAATAATTTTGAAAAGTAGATTCAAATACCTGTATTTGAGACTGTTCAGAGTAGTACACATGGTTTTATAAACGTTTTTTTTTTCTTAGAATGACTTATTCCTTTCCAGAATATTCACCTCTACCTGACATTCCCTATATATAACATAATAAAAATTATATTTATATTTAGAATGATATTTGTAATCTATCCATTAAATTTCGAAAAATACAGGAATCTCTTCATTTTTTTTTTGAACTTGGAGGCTCCATATTTCTGCCGACCAACATTCCAGTCACCTCCGTACCCTTGTTGTTTTACTGGTGACTATTCTCAGCTGATGAATGCTAATGAGCGTGGAATAGCTATTCTGAGAGATCATCTAGTACAATGTCTCAACCTTTTAACTCGAAGATAATAATTTGTTAATGATAATTTGTCTTTCTTTAAAAGACAATTTTTTTTACAGAATTCGAAGATTATGTGTAAAAGGTAAGTCTTGAAATGTAAATATTGATAAGACAAAATCAAAAAAAAATATAATTGAGAAAAAGGTTTTGAAAAGAAATTAATGGAATGTCATAGAGTGCTATACTGATGGTAGCAAGATTGATAATAAAACAGCAGCAATTTTATTAACAAATTCTTTGATAACAAATTCAGATTGGCTGATCAGTGTTCAGTTTGTTCAGACTGAATTATTTGCAATAAGCAATGTTGTGGAATGGATGAAAAATTCAAAGGAAATTATAAAGGAATTTGAAATATATTGGGACTCACAAGCGTCATTAAAAGCAATACAGAAATGGAAAAACAACAATAAACTTATGAATCACATTCAACTAATATTCAGAATATAGAAGACAAACGACAAATAAAAACAATACTTAAATGGATTAAGGCACACGTGGGAATTCAAGGAAATGAAAGAGCGAATAAGCTAGACAAAGAAGCCACAAATTTGGAGGAAATAGGTTAAAATATAATTCTAAAATCTTATGTGAGAAACAAAAATAGAGATAAATATATACAGATGTGGCAATAACAATATAGAGAGTCATCAAAAGGAAAATAAACGAAACAGTTTTTTCCATCTGTCTACAGAAGATCAACCTAAATCAAATTACAATCGGCTTTTCTATCACTCAATTATTATCTGGGCATAGAGCTTTTAATGAATATCTAGAAAAAATTAATATTAAACTTAATGCACTTTGCTTATGTGGAACAAATGAAAACCAAAGCACTGAATACTTACTTTTTGAATGTAAACATTTTTATCCGGAAAGAATAAAATAAAAACATAATTACAAATATCAAATTGTTAGCATTTTTACAAATAATCAGAAATTTTAAAAATTGGTTGTTTTTATTAAGGTAATTTCTCAAAAATTGAAATAATTTCAAGATCCATAAATAAAAGATAAGATTGTTTGTTTTGTTTTATCCAATTGTACGTCTTAATATCTTGGTAGGGTAACGGAGAGTAAGATGACGAACTTGAGCTTCAGAGATTGTCCATCGGATTAGTAAGTGGTTTAAAAACCCATAATTTGAAAGGACACTTCTTGTAAACTTTATGTTCAATAAAAAAAAATATGAAACGCTGTTTTACCCTCTCGAATTATGAAAAATATTTCACCAAAAAAAAAAAAAAGAGTAATTTTCATCATCTTACCCCCTACCTAAGGTAAGATGACGAACAGATAAAAGTAATACATTAAGATAGAAACATTTTATTTTAAAAATGCAGAGAAACAATTTCACTTACTAACGTGTAGCATGAATTAGAAAAGTCAAAGATGAAACAGTTAAATTACAATAACACATTGCTCGTAATGAAACAAAACTTTGAACAATTAGGTACAACAAAAATTTAGAAGAACATTATTGTTGGCTCTGGCACGTTATGTTTCTTTGCTGCAGCATTTACACTTGAGGTTTTACTTCAGCAATAGCTGCATTCATTGGCGCTTTATTCCACTTTCCCCTGTCACTTTTCCTTGCATAATTTCCTGGCATGTTGTTTATAATACCTAAAACATTCACAGATAAACAGTCAGACATGAGGATTTATATAAAAGAAAAAAATAACTGCAACTCAAATTCAGTTTCAAAACCAATTTTTAAAATAGGACAAAAGCTATTCATAAAAGGTACTCAAAAACATGTTGGGTAAGATGACAAACTAAGCAAACTTCTCGTCATCTTACCCACCCTGCCATTCGTCATCTTACTCCACGCCACCAATTTGGTTTAGAACTTATTTATCATTACCGTAGCTTATCGTAAACAACCTACACTACATATGGTTCTTTACATTATGAGTTGTATTTTGAGAATATTTTATGAAAGAGCAAAAACAACTTAACATACTCGTAAACTTAATTCTTTACGCGGTGAAGTCAAAAAAATTACAAACGCACGGAAAACAAACACATCTTAGTCGCTACTGCTCGCAAAATAATCTTGCCCTACATCCTTTGCAGTGAACTACGTTACTAATCACCTGAGTCTCAGAAATTGCTTGGACAGGTGCTCCTATCTATGAATGCGTCGGAGAAATACCGAGTTCGTCATCTTACACTCTTCGTCATCTTTCCCGACTTTCCCCTATTTATTTTCTCTTGTTGTCGTAATATTTAATTTGACTTTGTTATTATATATTTTATTTTTTATTAAACAAACATCTAGAAAGATTAATTTTTTATCAATTTCCTTTTTCTTTTTAAATTTTATTTCTTTCTTTCTTTTATTAATGTCTTCAAAAAATTTATCAAAGTGCCGAATTGTGCCAAACCAAATAACTAAAATGTGATCAGCATATCTAAAATATTCCATTTTGAATTTACTCTTTTTTATATTATTTCTTTTCATAACTTATATTTATTTTTTAAAGGCAATAATTAAAGAATCTATATTACTAAAATCGTTTATTTCTCTGTCAGGCTATCTGTCTGTCTGTCTGTCCGGCGCAATTTCCTGAGGGAATGGAAAATAGAAATAATTTTTACAATGAATCGTCCGCAACAAGAATCGAACCTACAACCTTCTGATCCGAAGTCAAACGTCTTATCCATTAGGCCACCCCTCGGTGCGGGTTCCTGTACGTGGTGAGGGGACCACCCATGGA